>JAPDOI010001023.1:0-234858 GCA_029168955.1 Aplectana chamaeleonis | reverse complement strand
TAGAGGAAAAAATAAGATTTTGGGGATGATCGTAAAGTCTTGTTGCAGGAGTCTTTCCAATTGGTAGTTGGTAAATTTGAAAAAATCTACTTCATTATTTTGAAAAATTCGTTGCTCATTGCTTTCCCCCAAAAATGCATGCAGGTGTACTCACTGTTTTTTTTTCTTTCAAATTTACGATTTGTTAAAGTTGTTAGTGACTCTGGCCTCCTATTATACTTGAAAAAGTTATAGGCTCGAAACGATCGGTTGTAGTAATATAATAACGTTCTACCTAATGTACCCTACCACAAAAGTCGGAAACACCGAAAGCGGAGCTCATATTCGTGTTCGCCGCCCCAAGTTACCTCGTATATAAAATTTTAGTGAATTATAGGAGTTTTAGGCGAGAAGTAAGAAGCACGAAGCCTTCGGCCGCCCGCTGGGCCCTGCCTCCTCTAACCAAAGCTGAAGCGCGTGAGCAGAGAGCTTTCAGGGTGTAATGGTGGAGAGGGCAGGCTCACAGGCGTGACACTAAAGTTCGAATCCCGTCCACGATAGGTTTTTTCACTTTGTGTAAAGTTCATATTTGGCCATGACATCAAATCGCGAAGTTTACCGGAACATTTTTCTGCGCCGTATAACCTTGTGGTTAAGAGCAATGATGTTCGCTATCTACCACGCTTGCCTGAATGGCTGGGTATCGATACCGGTACAGCATTGTAGTGTGAGTAGATGGATTACTGCACAAGGATTTGTAGACATTTGTGGCGAATGATAGTCCCCACAGAACTTCTTGCAATTAACAACGCGCAGCTATCGATCAAAAATCGATAGTATTTAAGCTTGGGCAGCCGCAGCCTAGCGAAGTATGGGCCTGGCCCGTAATGCTCGTTTCAATCTCTGGAACTCCGGGTATCCAAACTTTTTGATGAGTTCATCGAGGTTCATTTAGACGCTGAACGCAAATACGAGGACCAATTTAATGCTTTTCGGGAGATTACAGGGTCTCGCGGTAGTTATGATGGTATCTTGCGCACCTTGATCGTTCAAAAAAGCGAAAAACGGACCCCAGTTTCATGTACATCACCCCAGAAATTTTTGTGAACAAGTTTTTAGGGAAAAGTTTTTCGACCTACGGGCCACCATTAGTGGGGGGGGGGGGCAGCTAAGTCTCATTTTCGGGTCCGAAGATCGAAATTGTTTTCTCGCCCAAATCGCGCTCGGAGGGATAATTTGGCAGCCGAACACGAATATGAGGCCCATTTTAGGTGTTCCTCACTTTTATGATGGATTACATTAGGCATTATTCAACTTCTGCAATCGATCGTTTCGAGCTGATAACCTTTTCAAATATAGGATTAGGCCGAGGTCGCTAGCAGTTTTTACAACTCGTAGCATGGGCATTCTCGCTAAGGACATCATTTTGCAATCCTCGGACTACGCTTAAGTGGTTTTGCTTGTAATTGAGAATTCGTAGCTCGCAGACCTTTGACATTGGTTCCGAGTAGTCCTGCTGGATCTATCAACTTAAAATTTGGTTGTGAGAAGTTTCGATCAGAGCTTGCTTCAAGTATTGGAAGAAAGAATGTCGTCTTGCGTCGCTTTGGCACGCATTGGCGAAGTCAAACCTGTGTGCCTGAAGTATTTCTGTCTATAGACTGATTGGTAGCATGATTGATGACTGGTTCAGGCTCAATGGTAGTACTCGCAAGATGATGGCTGCCCGGCGTCGTCTGACTGAGCGGAAATAATGCGATAATGGAGCTCATCGTTTTGAGTCGCTAAATACTAGGGTTTTTTCCTGTTACTGCCTTCGACCAGTGTCCTAATCCCGTTTCTGTATTACGTGTATCCGTGTATTTCTTCACTCTTTTGTGGAGTGCGATCGGGTAAGTTTTCTCACTCTTGTCCAAACATCATTCTACCTACTCACTCACTACTGGCGATATACGCACTCAGACGATTCGCGACCCCGAGCCGCACCAAACAGGAATCGGAGCCGAATGGGAGTTTGGTTAGGTTTCTCGATCTCCAGGTCTTTGCTGTTGTTGTCCGAGCTTCTCCAGTTCGTCCGGACAGCAACAACAAGGGACCCGCACAATGGGAATTTGAGCCGAACCGTCAGCCTGCTCGGGGGCGAGAATCGCCTGAGTAGGGTTTCCGCTCTGTTATGCTTTATGCAGGTTTAGTATGTTGTAGATGTTTTTTTTTGTCATAAGAAGTCTCTTGTAAATTTTATTCCCTCGTCCTTCATTAACCCTCTTTAATATTTCTGTTATCATTCTTAGATGTTCTATAGTTTCATTTTGAGTTTTTCGTGCTTATACATTCATATAGTATGGCTCATATTTGTGCCTTGAATACGAAATTCGCTACACGTTGGTTACCAGATGGTTAACTTTTCTAAATAACAATTTCAATGAAAAAATTGTTCTACATTTAATTTCAATGAAAAAAAATTGAAGTGATCGAAACTGTTCAACTGTTTTGCAGTTTGGAGAGAGAAAATGGTGGTTAGTCTATGGTTGTGTGGTCTTCTAACCGGTTGCTAACGACAGTAAGGGAGGGCCTGCTAGAGAACCTCGAAATATCGGGAAGCAGACCCCAGCTCTGTGTTCATCACGCTAAGCAACCCCCTTCATAGACTTTTATAGCAACCCCCTTCATAGACTTTCTTAGTTATCACCTTCATAGACTTCAAGTCGGCATTCGATTGCGTGCACTGGCCCGCCTTATGGAGATCGATGGAATGCGAACACATGCCAGGAAAAATGGTGAAGCTTCTGCAGGAAATTTATAGAGGCTCGACTAGCTGTGTCCGCGTCGGAAACAAGCTATCTGAAGAATTCAGAGTCGATGCAGGCGTCCGGCAGGGAGATGTGATTTCGCCGCTCCTCTTTAATACCGTGGTCGATGCTATTATGAGAAAGACCTTCGAAAATAGAAGAGGGGTCTAATTTGGCGATAACGATTTTGTCACGGATTTGATGTTTGCGGACGACAGCGCAGTGTTCACCGATACTGACATGGAAGCCACGCTTTTGTTGAATGATATGGCACAAATCGCGGAATCGTATGGGCTGCGGATTAATAAGGAGAAGACTAAAGTCTTGACGTCGAACGGTTCACGTGCTTCTGTGTTCTTCGAGGGAGCTGAGCTTCAGCAAGTCAAGGAGTTCAAGTACCTCGGAGAGGTGGTGCAAGAGCGAAAGGTAGTGGCTACATCGGAGATACTGTGCAGGATCGGGCAGGCGTCGGCTGCTTTCGCTTCGCTGGGCTGGTGTTTATGGAAGAAGGGTAATGTGTCAATCAAGACAAAGATCCGGATGTTTCGCGCGCTCATAGTGCCAATCCTACTGTACGGGTCAGAGTCGTGGACGTTGCTGAAGTCGGATCACAGCAGGCTGGAGGTCTTCCAAACGCGGTGTTTGCGGCAAATCCTCGGGATAACTTTAAGAGATCGAATACGAAACGACGTTATCCGAGATACTTGCGACCATCAGCCCACGATCGAAGAACAAATTCGAACGAGAAGGCTGCGATGGTTCGGACACGTATGCAGAATGGAAACAAACCGACTTCCGCGCAGATTGTTATGGAGAGAGCGCCCTGCACTGTGCAAGGTTGAAAGAGCAGCCCCGAAAAAGACGTGGTTGAAGCAAGTCGAGGTGGATCTGAAGTCCTAACGGTGCAGTGTCCTTAATGCTAGATTAATTGCTGCGAACCGTACTGAATGGAAGCGTATCGTTCAGGCCACAAGAGCTCCTATGGCACCTACAGCAGTGTACTGGTTGAGGGGTCATCCTGCTCCGCCAGCCGCCAGCTAACGGGATGAGTGAGTGAAGCAACTCCCATGTACAAGTTCTGAGCCGAATTCAGAACATCTTTTCCCTCTACCTAGCCGCGAAGCTCTGGAAGCGAAAAAAAAAAGAAGAAATAGCCAAGATTCTTGCAAAAAAAGTTGCTGTAACTTGGGTTTTACCGAGAATTTGACGCGAAACTGCCGCGGGCCGAGGAAATGACGTGAGTTCACCTCGAAGTTACCAGAGACTCCCGCAAATTTTCTCAGAAGTGGTCTTTGCAGCGTATTTATTGCCATATGCTATTATTGCTATTTTATAGCCACCATTGCACTGAGGCCTCCCTACTCATGCATCAACGGACATGGCTGAGTCGATAAGACTTCGGTGGTTTGAATCTCGATATGTAGTACGCTTATGTTGAGAAATCGAGCTCTAATATCGACTGAAACAGTCGGCATCGAGTCAGTCGAAAACTCGCTAATTCGAAAATCAAGTCAGTCGAAAACTCGCTAATTCGAAAATCAAGTCAGTCGAAAACTCAATTATTCGAAAAAAAAAATCGCGTTGCCAAAGTATGGTTGGTATGTGGTGGCAAAAATTAGATTACCCTCCAGAGTCCCGCCGCTGCCGTAACTTGCCTGGTCGGGACACTGGGATCTCGGCAGAATCTAAGCGGTGCCTTACTCTGGCACTCAAGGGTGTCGAGCCCAGTGCAAAAACGCCGCTTTTTGTGAACCGCTGAGGAAAAACATTTAGGTGGAGCGCAGGCCAATTTTCATGACTATTTAGCGAACCGCCGCTCAAAACACTTTCGCCCACTAAATTTATGGTGGATGTTTTTTCCGAAGATTTCGAAGACGTGGATGTCGACCGCCGAGAATCTCAAAATGTGGATATCGACCGCCGAGGGTTTTAAAAATGCGGATGCCGACCGCCGAGGATCTCAAAGATGTGGGTGCAGACCGCCGGACAAAAAGTTTGTTTTTTTTCTTGAAGGATTTCAACATGTTTAGACGAAGGTATAACGATGATGCTGGAATAAAAGGCTCCTGATCTCACTGTGTGCCTCAGTCGGCTCTTCGGGGCCGGACCCGAAAGGTGGCCTCGAGTCACCCACCAGAAGATCCACCAGGTGATGAAGGATAATTTTGGTTTCCAACTATGAGTTCATCACCCCACGGTCCCCAATGGGGTGCAACCCACCGTGCAACGTGGCGGTGGAATCACCCTTTTTGCGGAAGCCTTTAATACGTGTCGACTATACTTTTACATTTTCAGATTTTTTTCGAATATTCGACTTTTCGAATAATTCGGGTTTTTGAACATTTCGAATATTCGGCTTGTCGAATAATTCGTGATTTTGAACTTTTCGAATATTCGACTTTTCGAATAATTCGTGATTTTGAACTTTTCGAATATTTGACTTTTCGAATAATTCAGGATTTTGAGTTTTCGAATATTCGACCTTTCGAATAATTCGATTTTGAACTTTTCGAATATTCGACTTTTCGAATAAAAAGTCGACTTTTTCAATCGACTGTCGAATAATTTTTTCCGAATTTTCCATTCGACTTTTGGAGTAATACAAAAAAATGTCATCGCCACTATTTTCCAGAGAGAAGCCATATTACTTCAGCTAGCATTATCTATCTTTTTTAGATTGAACCAAACTGTCGAATAGGGAAGCAAACAAACTACTCTACGAGGACGGCTGGCAAATGTCTGAAAAATATACGAATTATGCGACAAATTATGCAGATAACTTTGCTTCTCATTATTTAATTCCGATAGGAAGTGAGTACAAAACAATAACTCGGGCTTCGATTCCACAACTAGACTATTAAAACCCACCGCCGCTGCCGTCTTAGTGGCCGAATAGACTCCGCCTCTGAAGGCGCAGCAGCATGCAATGGAATAGAGTTGATCATGCGGCACCGGACGATCGATTCCCCTAACATGCATGCCGCGTATTTCCACGGCGGAGTCTATTCGGCTCGTGACGCGCTGGAAGCGCGGCGGACTATTAAAGTTCTCACCGCGCCGTGCCGCTCCATCCAGCGCCGCCATAGCAGCACTGTCCGAACCGCCATGGCGGTTCGGCCATATCAATCAACCAGCGAGACCTAGCGAAGTTTTCGCTCACAGAAACTTTTGTGAGCCAACTACCTGAGACGTGTTAGTTTGTTAGAACGGTGGTGACTGACTTCCGTTCACCGAAACTTGCTGTACGTATGGACTCTCCTGAGCAGAGCAGGGTGCCGTGCATTTACAGCAGGCCGTGGGGGGTATCAAAATGCGGGATCATAAAGCAAAACATAAGAAGCCAGCGGTAAATCGTCGGTTGCTACCGGCACAACATTCTAACCCCTTCTGTACTTCCTTCCCTTACGTCGCTACCCACTGCCCTTCTTCCAATTTGTAAAGTTCACAAGCGATTATTCTGGCTTTACCGTCTCTATCATGATAAGGAAAAACGCATTCTCATATTATATGATGTTTCCCTAGTTGACCATAACATCATGCTTTTATGTTCTCAATGGATGTGGATTAGTAGGTGGTTGTTCATGTTTTTGTGATTTGATTTTGATAAGCTCAGACTTGCAACATATATAAAACTGGTTTATAAGTTGGGGATTCGAAATGTCTGAGCGGTTGCAATGAGTGGCGAACAGAGAAGGTGCGGAAGCGCAGCTGCTGCTCGTTTCCTAAAACTGGCAAGAAAATGTCTCAGAAGTTCTGCGTCAATCTCAAAACGCGTCGCAGGCTTCTCAAGATTCATGTTTTCCTATCTGTTTTCCTCTCCACAAAAGGTTAAGATTGCATAAAAAATTAAAACCTTTTTCAATTCTACACCCTTGGTGACGTCTTGCACCTCCCACTGCGATCCTGCACACTTTCTATGACGCCCTGCACACTCCACTGGGGTCCTGCACACTTTCTATGACGTCTTGCACACCCTCACTGGGGTTCTGCACACCTTTATGACGCCCTGCATTTTTGCATCGCTAGACGACTCGCAGAAGTTATCATGACCCACGGCCAAAAGTGCGCTCTACGGACAATCTCAGTTTGCCCTGAGGCACGTAAGAGGTGACTCAGGCTGATTTTGGTAATCGATAAATGTCGCACCCACCTAAATGTTGGTACCATTTCATACAAGTTTTGATCAGCCATTCCTAAGATATGCGGGACACATGCACACACATGCACACACATACACACACACACACACACACACACACACACACACACACACACACACACACACACACACACACACACACACACACACACACACACACACACACACACACACACACACACACACACACACACACACACACACACACACACACACACACACACACACACACACACACACACACACACACACACACACACACACACGCACGCACACACACACGCACACACACACACACACACACACACACACACACACACACACACACACACACACACACACACACACACACGCACGCACGCACACACACACACACACACACACACACACACACACACACACACACACACACACACACACACATTGGGACATAACTGCCTTAAGTATAAGGATTTTTTCCTTCTCAGTTCAGGTACCTCTAACATCAAAAATTGTGAGACTATCCTACGGTGCCGTACGCAAGTGCAAGCAGAAATTTCTGTGTATGTCACAGTTAACCTTAACTTTAACCGCACCGCCCTGCCGATGCCGCCGGAGATTTCAGTTGATCCTTGCTCGTCCCGTGCGTGCTGCGCGGTCAAAACTTTCATAGTCCACCGCTCGTGCAGCGTCTGGAGCCTAGTGCATACTTCGTCACGGGGTCGCCGCGACAGAGAAACCTCAGGCCTTCTGCATACTTCGTCGCGTGTGCGAGGCGTCGCCGCGACAGAGCCCTCAGCGACGTGATCGGTCATCGGCCGGTCGCCTTGCAGATGGAGTTGTGACGCAATATTTCGTCCGCTACCAAATGCACACATTATATTCTTGACAGAGATCTCCTATCAATAATTGGGCCTAATGTTCTGTAATCTAAAAAGCGGTTCATTTGTTGATGCTTAACACGGAGCTGGACTTTGTTTTCGTCCTTTTTTGCCCACCCACTTGCGCAACCCGCACATAGAGTCCACCCACTCACATTGAAGTAAGGAAAATGAGCAGTATACCATTGAAACCGCTTACAAAGTTATGTATGTTAGCAATTTTTTCATTCCGATAGACCCCCATCCAAACTAAAAATGTGACCCCTAACGTGGGCATCAAGTCCAACGCGGTCGCCATGAAGCCTCCGGAGCAGCTCTTGTTAGATCCGGCGGCTTCCCGGAGACCGGCAAGTTGGACCTGACTGATCAGAAGGCGTCTCAATCCTTCTGGCGCGTGATTTGACTTTTAATATTTATATTGCGCTTGCCAAATCTTTTTCTACAATTTCACAACATTCAAAATGTTTCGATAATCGCTAAATCCAATAAGAGAATTTTCACGTCAAATCATGACTTTGTTCACCGCAAATTCTATTCTCAACATTTTCACAACATTTCGAAAAATCAGTTGATCACTGTATTCATTTAAAAAGGACTTCACAATATTTCAGTGATTTCTTTGATTGCCAAATCTAATTTACAATTCTATCCAAAGGGTTTTCCAAGCGAAAGAGGTTTGGTTCGCGTTAGAAACCTTTCAACAAAAAGGGAATAATAGGGAAGTGAAGTGAGGAGAGCGTACAAAAAATGAACAATATTTTCTCCTAGCGATACTTTCGGTCGACTCTTCTATACAGCAAAAACAGACCGCTGCGGTATTCTACTCAGGAAGTACTTTGTAGTTCCAAAATAACTCCGATCATGCAAGAACCGTAAAATATACATGAATTTGTATCTGATAGTTTTAATTCATTGAAAGAGATGATGCCAAACTGGCCAGAGCAGACAGGTTAGCTCCAGCTCTTGATTAAAAATGATACAATTGAAATACATTATCGAGCAAAAGTATTCCGATATAACCTCGTGAACGAATAGAAGTCCTTTTTTAAAAACCATTATGTTCTTCCTCGTAAAATACCACAACGGTTTGTTTCCGCTGTATAGAAGAGTCGAACGAGAATATCGCTTGGAGAAAATATTGTTCACTTTTTGTACACTCTCCTCACTTCACTTTCCTATTGTTCCCTTTTCGTTGGAACGTTTCTGGCGCGCACCAAACCTCTTTCGCTTGGAAGACCCTTTTTGGATAGAATTGTTCACTTTTTCCTGATATTACGGAGTAATATCCCTCAAAAATATGCAACACTTATCAACCTTTTTGGACTGATACGATAATCAGTAAGCAATCAACAGACGATTATAAGTTGCCATCGGCACAAAATTCTCACCATAAAGAAAACTCATGATAACCAATTGATAAAGAGTAGGTATAGGAGAAATTGAGAGCGGTGTGTTTTCACTCTCACACCGCCTTTCTCTGGAGGTGAGCGGCTGAAGCTGAACAGACAAGATGATTAGAAACAGCCTCACCGGTTATAAAGATATCACGATATCTGGGCCTAAACATGGAAAACTGGCAGAAAAACTGCTACATTTCCGTGAGAATTGTGTGCCGATGGCAAATTATAAACTTGTGCAATCAACTTGGCAAGCACACAACAAATGAAGCGCAACTCAGTGAAGCACACAACAAATGAAGCGCAACTCACATTTCGCGGCAACACGCACATATTACATGAACCGCTCTGCACTTTCCACAATGTCTTGAAGACGTCATTTGAAGCCCGAAGCACTTTTCTCGACCTCCCGATGACGTCATCAGAAGCCCGAAGCTTTTTCACGACGTCCCGATGACGTCATCAAGTGCTTTTCGACGTCCCGATGACGTCATCAAAGCCCGATTGACCTAGAAAACGATTACTGACCAGCCTACATACCTCCTACCAACTTACCTGCTCGCCCAATTGATCGCCTGCTATCATTGACAGTGGCTACTTCTGACTCAGAAGTTTCAAACCTAGTTACCTGTTTTCCTTAGTAACATACATTGAAGGACACAGCAACTAACTTAAAGGCAATGTACACGATAAATTGTGTATGTTCAGTTTCTTACAGATTATGATAGGTCAGAGAGCTTACTGTGACCAGCAGCGTCAGGAAAAACTGCGGAAAAAGACGAGAAGGCATTTTTACCCTTGCTCTTTGCCGGCTGTTTGCGCGCCCTTCAATGTATGTTACTGAGGAAAACATGTAACTAAGGTTGAAACTTCTGAGGAGTTCCATCAGCAGTGAATGGAAAGCGTGACGGCCTACCGCTCACGGCGCACACCATGAGTTTTCTTAAGCTTTAGGGCTCACAACTTTGTTATTTGTGAACTGATTTGGCCAAAATTTTGACAGGTGGTGTGTTTCGCCCCATTCACTTATATCCGGAAGGAAATCTGCCAGAGAAATTTGTTTGAAAGGTTTTATAAACTATTTTATAAAAGTTTAAGTGATCACAAGGCATAGGCAAAACCAAACCTCCAGCCGCTTCGCGGCTGGAGCGATACAATTTCACCACATTTGAAAAATTTGTTGACCGCCAAATCCATCAAAGGAATTTCACAACATTTTTAGAAATACCGAATCTTTGACCTTTTCCGCGGAGCCTAACCCTCCTGAAATTCTATCTATGCAGAGTTCCAAGGCACTGATCACTTATAAGATACTTCTTTCAATGTGAGATAGTAATGTAAGGTGGCTGAATGGCGTTTCATACACCGAAAAAATTTGCGCTCCATGAAAAATCTCGAGCCGATGGTGACTTACATAGTGATCAACACGCAAAAAGACTCATTCTGTGCAATGTTGAATCTCCATAAATCCAGAACATTTACCCACCGATGAAGTTATTCGTTTCGGCGTGACCTTCCCCACCCTTTTGAAAATCGTCCCAAGAAGTCTCATATTCGGGTTGACCGCCCAAATTAACCCTGGCAGCAGCCCCGAGCGAACCGAGCGAAAAATTTCAACCGAATTTTAAAAAGTGAGATAGCTCCAGTTTTTGTGAAAGTCAATGCCATTTTTCCATTTTCGTGATTTTCATTCTCCAAATGGAGCGTCTCTCTCTATGAATGTCAATGCGAACATCATTTAGAGAAGGAATAGTTCATTGCATAAAAAAAATCATGAAAAAAAAGAAATTCTGGAATGATCGAAATCATGAAGAAATCCATGGTAGTATTCAGGAAAATGAAAACCTTTGAGTGGAAGATGGTCGTTACATAGAAAAATTCTGAAATGAACATATTACTGCCTACCAGGCCGGATTTCTGTCACTTGCGTCGCGATGTCGTAGTGTAGCGCACGACGACGTGACACACCATCCAGCTGGCGCTAAACAGCGCGCACGTTGTGAAAAGTGTAGATTGGCCGCGACACAGCCACGACACCGTCGCGTATAGCAGCTCCCACTAGATTCGTCGCGCGCGACGACTGTCGGTGCTAGACGCGATTGAGTGCTTCGCTGGGCGCGGCGGTATGTATCCGGTTCCTACACCGCAGCACCGTCGCCGCGACGCAAGTATGCGCTAGGCCTTACGGTAAGAGCTGCAGTGAAAGATTCCTTAGTCGCTTGCCACATGAGTGAGTCATCATCGATAATTTCGCCTGGCTTGATTTCGAAAACACCTACGATTTGCGAGAGTGTGCATCCTTGGCGCGCGAACTGCTCTTGGGGGCCCATGGAATGTTCTTGAAAAACAATTTATTCGAAAATCCGACTCTCGAATTCATTCGAATGTTTTCGTAGATTTTCGAATATTCGATTTTTCGAATAATTCGGGATTTTGAACTTTTCGAATATCTGACTTTTCGAATAATTCGGAATTTTGAAGTTTTCGAATATTCGAGTTTCGAATAATTCAGGATTTTGAACATTTCGAATATTCGACTTCTCGAATAATTCGGGAATTCGCCTTTTTCGAATATTCGACTTTTCGAATAACTCGAAGTCGACTTTTTCAGTCGAATGACTTTTCGAATCATTCGATTCGGTCAAGGTATAGTGTCGACCACGAGCAGAGTGCTCGTCGACCGCAAGTGTCATAAGACGTCAGAACCACATAGACCGCGGTCGACATCTGCTCGGGTCGACCGCCAGCGAATAGCGCGTCGAGCGCTAGCCGTGCGCTTGCGACGCCCGACGACACTTGCGGTCGACCAGCTTGTGGCCCGGGCTCGACGTCCACGAGTGCCTGAGTAAGTCTACCGCGAGTCTGTAATCTATCGCTTCGACACCGAGGCGGTACGTTCCAGACATGTTCTCTGTTGACTGAAGAAATTTTCCCAGAGGACGTTTTGCATAGTAAATCTAGGCAGCTCGGTAGATCATTTTCTCCCAACAAAAAATGGGCTCTATCCTAAACGGGGTGGGGCCACCTAAGATTTGCTCATAGAAATGAACAAAAAACATTATTAAAATGCTTGGTATTGCTCTTAAAATTCTATGGAAATACTTCGGTTGGTAGCGCTACCGATCGGTGGATCGATTGATTTCTAACTTGTATCCTTGATGCCCCCCCCCCCCTTTAGGATAGTTCCAGAAAATGTCCACCCCAACCGTAGGGGGTGTCCGTGCGGGAGATCACGGCAACATAAGAAAAGGTTGTAGAATTTCCTTCACATTTATTTCATTGAAGACGGTCTTGGAAAAACACTAATCTAGACTAACGGCTTTTATTGAAACCAGCCTCTTAGTTGGATTATAAACTTCAACTATGAATCTTTGTTTGAACCGGTTTATTCGAGGAAGATTGGTTCAGCTACTGTGCTTATCTGGGCTAAATTCCGGTCCGCAATTGCGTCTGGACACGCTTTGCAGCCGCACGCGCTCGAGTCATTCGGGTTTCCAGCGCTAAAGCCGACTCAATGTGGCTTTTTCAAACAATTTTTAAAATTTTCCTTAGTTTCCAGTTTCCAAAACTCGCCTAGAGTCAGCAGATCGGCGGCTGCGGCGCTGGAAGCTCTTCTGACTCGGGAGCGTGCGGCCGCAATGCGTTTCGAGACGCAATTGCGGACCGGAATTTGGCCCAGATAAGCACAGTACACAATATTGACGGCTGTGGTATCATATCCTATCTGGTAACTCGTTGAGCTATTTGATGCCTATTTGATGCCTGCAATGGATGAAGGCGGCTCTGTTATGAATGTCTTATCATCCCAGCCCGAGCAAAAGTCCTCGTATTTAAAGGCACTGTTCGCGATGAACTTCATCCTCGAATTTTCCATGATAAACGCTTCTCGTGGCTCTCAGAAGCAGAACAGCGTAGAAAAAACGGGAGGAAAAGCTACCCAGGAGCCGCGAAACGGCTTAGAAAAGTGGGAAAACCCCGCCATTGTGGGCAAGTTCCGCCTCTTCCCGCCCCTCGACGTAAAAAAGGAACACTCGAAATCGTGAGTTGAGCGATGGTTTCCGATCAAAAGCCCCGTTTTTCCCTTCATTCTCAACTTCTGTCTTTACTCAGGTCAGCTCGCTCACATTGGCTGCAAAAGACGGAGGTTACAAGCTTCGGACAACTCGTCCACCATTTCTCCTAGCTCAATTTTTGAGGTACCATAACTACATTCCCAGAAGGTCTTGTACGATTCCAGAAGCATCATTGGAATCAGAATGGGACCGGTTTCAAGATAGGCAAAAAAACAGAAAAGCGATTTTTATCGCGAACAGTGCCTTTAAAGGCAGTGTTCACGATAATCTTCGATTTTGAGATTAATAGCTAAATCGATTGTTTGGTCCCCGGGTAGAACTGCAATCACCAAGAAATCGAGAAAAAAGCGCCCGAAGGGCACGAAATCCTTTACACTCACCCCGCCTTTTTACTCTCACAAGAACTGTTTGTTGGGACAACGAAATGTCTTGTGGACCAGTCCTTTACAATTTCCTTTATCTCTGTTGCTCCGTTCTTTCCCTTAGGACCCTAACTAATCCTGCTTTGCACAACACATTCGTCTATTTTCAACTAACCCAATTTTTCACCGGTGACAACCACCATGGACATGTTCATACAACCGGACAACAGGTCCGTGTTGCAGAATAATGTCACTGAAATACGGCGTTTTGAAGCGTTTCTCGCCGTCTCTTCGTAATTTTGTTAATGCTTGGTGCCAAGGCATTGTTCCGAATGGAAAACTCGCAAACACAAATCATCGTGAACACTGCCTTTAAAGGCAGCGTACGCGCAAAAAACCGTGTTTATTTTTATCACAATTTTGAGCAGGTATGCTTACCAGGTTGTCATATATCATGAGGAGACCACCCAAAACACTCAAGTTTCAGAGAAAAACTCGTTTGAAAATCTCGCAGCATTCAGCCTCATTTTTCTCACGTCTGTCCGGTGTGTCTTGTGTATTACACAAATATCGGAAATTTGAACGGCTGAATTGGTTTAGCCCCCCTAATTTTCTGGGTTCCGCAATTCTTTTCGCTTTTCTGCTGTCAATGATCATCTAAAAATAGGAGGCTTTCAATACCCACGTCTGAAGTTGAAAATTCTTTGGAATAAAGAATTTAGAAAATTGGATTTCCGCTGCCGGCCGAAGGCTGTCGTGGGGTTTCTGTTCCTCGTGTTAGATGATCGACCGGGGAACGCCTTTTCCAGACCACGGAGCGATTTTCACGAGCCTATAGCATTATGAACACGCAACATTGAGATCTCAAGCTTCGCCAACTATCTCCACTTGGTTCATACATTGGATTGAGAAGAAAAACACAGATTTGGTTTTCATATGGACGCTGCCTTTAAGAGAAATCTACTGGAGTAGGGTTCATTTCTGCGCTCTTCAACGGACGCCTATGTTATGTTATCTTATGTTATGTTATGTTACGTTACGTTATGTTACGTCATGCTATGTCACATGTACTATCATTTCATCCCCTTTATTATTATTATTATTATTATTATTATTATTATTATTATTATTATTATTATTATTATTATTATTATTATTATTATTATTATTATTATTATTATTATTATTATTATTATTATTATTATTAATAATAAAAGTTATCGCGACGACCTATCACAGAAGGCTACCAGTAGCTCATTTTACGCTGATAAGAGAACTGATAGGGCTCCCTCTATTGGCTTTCGGACTTAGAAGAAGGGCGGACATCGTTTGAAGTGACTGTAAATGCACTCAGGCTCGAGCACAGTCTCTTGAGTGAGGCGATTCTGGCCAAACACTGAGTGGAAAGCGCCAAAAAGCTAGAAAGCGGTGCGACACGATTCATATTCAAGTTCATATGCTTACCTAGAAAACCAATGTTTCACACTTCTGGGGCGTATTTAAACGAATTATTCGCGTATTGACTCAGAAAACGAAACTGTGTTCTTGACCTCATTTGTTCGCCCCAAATAAAAATGTTGAAAGAATAAAAACATCTAACTTTCCCTTATCCATCACTAATCCAGCTTAACCGGGAGATTACACAGTAGGAGGATTACTTATGTGGTGTGAGAGTTCTTAAAAGGTGCCACGATCTCTGAGTACACACACCACCACGTCTGGACAATGGTCAGAGACTGTCGAGTTGCAAAGACGAGGACAGAGACAGACATTAAAGAGAGTGTTGTGCAAATGCGGACAATGCAAATATTAGCCCATCTCACAGACCAACGGCGGCTAAGACGCTAGCCGATTGGCAGCCGTTCAGCTGATAAAGTTACCAGCCGGGTTCAGTGTTGACCCGGGTAGAGGTATTTTTGGGCAATTATTTTTTGTTTTCTATTTTGTATCAACTATCTGCTTTTTGCTTTTTTTAGGAAGGGTGGTGTTGTCCTCTATCATACTATGGCGAACTTTGTTAAGAAAAAAAAATGTCTAAACATTGCATCCGTTCGGATACTCTTCGATTTTTTATTGCTTGAATTTTTACCTTATTTTTCTTTTTGTGTTTTCACGTTTTTCCTTCACACTCACACTTTGACTATATACTTTTCCACATAAAAATTGTAGTCCTCTTCTCAAGCAAACATTCATTTGTCTTTTCTTTTTTATAACATGCGTTGTTTCGATTCCTCATATGTTGTGAAGAGCCTTGTCATAAGAATCACTCTCCATTTATTCATTTATTCAAACATATAATCGTATAGGTAAATAATTCGTTATTTAATTATTCACTTATTCATTCGTTCATTACTTGTTTGCTCATTTATGCATTCATTTAATTATTAATGTGGTATTTCGATTATATATTTACTAATTCATTCATTTGGATATTCATTTATTTATTTACTTATTTATTCATAATGTTGTTATCTTGTTTATTTATTCGTCGTCTCATTTAATTGTTTTTCTACGTATTTTTCGATTAATTATTTGTTCAAACACTGATGTGTTTATTTTTCAATCAGAACCTTTTATTATCATTTGCTCCAGTTCTGATTTTCCTATTAGGTCCTTTCTAGTACAGCATGATTCTGCATTTTCGTTTCTACAGGATGTAGGTCTACAAGCCAAACAGTTATCCTCAATCAGTCAGAATTTCTTCGTTACTTCTCTTGAGGAGAGTTAGCGAAAGAGTGTGAGAGATAAGAAGAAGACGCAGCATACGCGCGCATGCGCACGCGATCGACGTGAATAAATTTCACTCCGAAATAGAGGATGCATTTTCTGCAGAAATGATGCAGAGACGTTATCGAAGCTCATTCGACAGATTTGCCTAATGGCGATTATCATATTATTTACATTTAATTATTATTTGCATATTATTACTCAAACAATCGGACGGGGCGCTCGAGAAAATAAAATGATTCATTCATGGAAATCAAAATTTGGTTTGATATCATATGCCTAATAGCGTCATCAGTCATGGCTTTCGTGAAGACTATATGAAAATACTTCGACTTATGAAAGCGGTAGCATTCATCCTTCAACTGAATCCTGAGTGCCTCCCCCCCAACAGTTTCACCTAATTTTCGCCTGATTGGCTTTTGCTTTTTTCTTACATGCATAAGTAAGTATTTCCTTACAGATAGCTCTCTCTTTAAAAATGCTATTTAGCAGACTTTTTACAAAGCATGTAGGCGTGACAACATGGACCCATTTGGTCATACCAGGTAGTTCAATAAGTTTTGTCGTTCGATAAGAGAGGGTGTTGCTACTAGCCCAATTTTTTTTGTTTTGTTGGTACACTCTTCATATGAACGTATACTCTGTTTATCTTTAATTGCACAAAAAACGGTCCGCCAATAGTCCTCTAATGGGCCGGCTAGTACCGTAGTTTACGTCCACGACGCGAAATCGTCAGACCCGGGTGTGCACAGTGGCAGGGTGGGTGGCCGAGTGACGGCATTGACGAGTCGATCGCTCAGCACACCCCGGTGCACACCCGGGTCTGCCGAGAACGCGTCGTGGACGTAAACTACGGTACTAGCCGGCCCATTAGAGGACTATTGGCGGACCGTTTTTTGTGCAATTAAAGATAAACAGAGTATACATATGTGAAGTGTCATTCCAATCTGTCAATTCACTCTTTGTTTACAAGCCATTTAGTGTCGCCGTGTCACAGCAATGGAAAAAATTGAATATCGTGCAGTGATAAATTTCTTATTTTTGGAAGGTGTAGGTAGCACAGAAAGAAATGCGTGAACGAATGTTGAAAGTGTATAATGATCGTTAGCCTACAATTAGAACAGTTGAAAGATGGGTTGCTGGATTTAAACGTGGTCGTACAAGCCTTGAAGACGATCCGCGTGAAGGACGTCCAAAAGGCGCATCAACACCAGAAATCATAGCGAAAATACAGAATATGGTTTTGGAAGATCGTCGGTCGATTGTGAGAGATTTAGTAGAGGCTCTAGACATCTCATTAGACAGTGCGACCGATATTTTAAGTGAAATTTTGGGTATTAGCTTTTTTTTGTGTGCACAGTGGGCGCTGCATTCGCTAACAATGGAACAAGAACACTTTGAAATGCGACTTTCTCAGCAACATTTGGAGCGTTTTAAAAAGGATAAAGTGGATCTCGTGCGTCGATTCATCACTATGGATACGGCTTGGATTTTTTTTGGATTTATTATAAATCTTTTTTGGAGTTTTTTTTCAAGTGTATTAATGTTCAGGTAGATTATACTGAATTACAAGTGTATTTTGAACCATAAAATTGTGTTTTTCTTATCGAACCACAAAACTTATTGAACAACCTGGTAGATGCCTGAATTGCGAAATCGCGTTTCACACGTGTTTCGGATTGATCGTGTCATGTTTAGTATTGCCTATATATCTTGTCGAAGAGTAAGCCGTAAGTGATTCCAGACGAAAGAGCTCACGATGCTGATTCCCAATATCTATTTTGATTCACAAATGGACCACCTTGAGCGGTGCTATGAAAAAAGAGCAGAAAAACGCTTTTTTGTATTCTTTATTTCGCCGAAAACGCAACAATTATGACCAGTACTGTGCTTATCTGGGCCAAATTCCGGTCCGCAATCGGGTCTCGACACGCATTGCGGCCGCACGCTCCCGAGTCAGAAGAGCTTCCAGCGCCGCAGCCGCCGATCTGCTGACTCTAGGTGGGTTTTGGAAACTGGAAACTAAGAAAAATTGGAGAACATTGTATAAGAAGCCACATCGAGCCGGCTTTGGCGCTGGAAACCCGACTGACTCGAGCGCGTGCGGCTGCAAAGCGTCTCGAGACGCAATTGCGGACCGGAATTTGGCCCAGATAAGCACAGTATTGTACTTGAAATCGATAAAACTGTCATAACTTTGGAAATTATTGCGCGAATTGGTAGAAGCAAAACAAAGAAAAGGAAAAAAGAGTTAGAAAAAGATTGCATTAAATCAGCAACGAAAAAAGTGAATAAGTAATGAAAAAACAATACAAATGAAGAGTAAATAACTTCCGATTGCCTGTCAACAGATGAGGACAAATAAATATATGTTTTGCATTATTTCTAATAATCACTCTTTGTGGAAAAATAATTCCATTTTCAAATTTGGAAAATCTTCAGGTACTTTATGAAAATATTAAAAATATTTTTCTCTGTACTGAACAGTTTTTTAAAGAATCTTCAACATGACGGCGATTAAATGTTGAAATAAGTGCGATTTCAGGCAGAAAATATGTAGTGGAAACCTTATAAACTCATCCGCCAACCCAACAACATATCTGAGTCCTCAAGATGAAAGCGAGCAATATTTTTATTTATTTGTTATTAAAAAAACTCAAATTTTTTGAATGAAAAGAGACTTCAAAAGTGTAGTATACTGTCATACTGCATCCCTCGATTTTCGGAGCTACTTTGTGCAAATATCCTTCCACTTTTAGAAAGTACAAGATCAACCAAGGGAGAGGGTCGAGTATGAATGTTTGCTAACTGTCCAGCTTCCCATCATTCTCCTATAGGTGGGGGGTGCGTATGCGTTTGTGTGCCAGTGAATGTGTGTTTATGTGAAGTTTCATGTGGGAGGGAGGAGACAGAGCCTTATGTGGGAAGAATCGTCACGGGGTATTGAGGACACAATAAAGGGAGAGGAGCACTTTTTCATATTCGGTTCAGACCTGCTGCTTCTCCCACAGAGCTCTGCACAACTGACTGACATTATCAATCTATTTTTCAATCTTGAAATTACTAATCTAATTTCAACCTAAATGGCTACTTTGTAACAACAAAAACCTTCAATGTGTACTGATTTGTGGATATACATGTCATGATTTCCATTGGTAAATGTTGTTCCAGCTGGTGTTATTGTCAAGTGAATGAATGCACTGTAATCATCATCTATGTGCATACATATGCACATATCTATTAGAAAAGTCAAGAGGCCTCTTCAAAAATCATGCATGCATATTATCTGTTTGTCATACTTACTTCTTCACAGCAGCTCCAATGACATTTTGGAAAATATGTCTCTTACAAGGGAAGTACTATAGGTCATAGTAACCATTCCAAATGAAATGTACGTTTCTAGAACCACTTTCGGACGAAAAGTCCGAATATGCCCATCGCTGCTGCCTAGACTCACTCTGAAATAAGTTATGAGCGTTTTTAAAGATTTTCGGCTAGGTACTGTGCTTATCTGGGCCAAATTCCGGTCCTCAGTTGCGTCTCGACACGCTTTGCGGTCGCGCGCTTTCGAGTCGGAAGAGTTTCCAGCGCCGTAGCCGCCGATCTGTTGACTTCAGTTGGGTTTCGGAAATTCGAAACTGAACAAAATTGGAGAAAACTGCATAAAAAAGTCACATCAAGTCGGCTTTGACGTTGGAAACTCGACTGGCTCGAGCGCGTGCGGCCGCAAAGCGTGTCGAGACGCAATCGCGGACCGGAATTCGGCCCAGAGAAGCACAGTACACACCTCCCATGAATTTTTAAGGGTTTTTAATAATTCTTCAGGATTCTGCTAAAAACATGTGCAGGGGTAATTCGGGGCGCTGAAGACGATTCTGGGGTTCGCTCGTCGAAATTCTTAGGTTTACTGTAGGTTACGGTAGGTAACATGCCATTTAGGAGACGAAAGCTACCTCAATAGTTCGCAAATTGACAAACGGACATCGAATTCGTATTCAGTGCCACAAATGACCCCATATAGTAACTTTGAGACAAATCTGAGTTTTTGACTAAACTAACGCGTACCCACCGTATTCTACCGTCAAAAATCGATAAACTGTTGAGCATTACAAATAACCCCCCGAGAAACGACTTGAGCCACATCTGTTGTCACGTTGCGGAAATCGTCAAAAGTCGATTTTGCCCTCAAGCTTGTCTACCGGTGGTAAGCTTCTAGCAAATTTAGTCGAAAACTCTAGAAAAACGACAATTGAACCTCAGATTTGTGATCAACACCCCAAATGACCCCCCAGGGCGAATTTTAAGTCAAATCTAGATTATTTTTCTTCAATGCTTTCTGCACCTCGTAATTGACATATGTAATTGAACGCTGAACCGAAAATCCGTACAAGTCCAACTCGCTATCACCCTGCACATAGACTCTGTTTCGTTTCAAGTGAGCTCCTGTTTTCGATTATCACAGCGCGGAGCGGTGGCTTTTTCGTCGAAACCTCCTTATCATTAGTTATATTTCACCGAGGCCCATCGCTACGCTGCTGGTGATAATCAAAATCGACACCTCAACATGTCTTTATGGTGACTTCTTCATTGCTCTCAAATGAGGAACTATAGAAAATGGATCAAAGGTATCTCTGCTGCCAATATTCCCGGGTTTTCCCGCTTTTCTCCCTGGGGAATTCATTCGCAAAGTGTTTGTCCACTTCAGCATGCACCTCTGAAACAGTATGGAATTACCGTCGGGCAACACATGCTGACAACAGGGGCGACGGCGGCGAGTTGAATTTCTCCGTGAAGTAACTCGATATGGCATACGGCCCCAGTGTGTCTGTCTGTACACAGCTTTTGTCAGCTATTGAGACCGGTTTAGGCTTCTTCGTCCTACTGGTCTTAACTGATCTACATCGCCTTAGAATGCGGTCATGTTTGAACTGATTAAGTATATACATCAAGATTATAGTTGCCTGTACTCGAAAAGTTTCTAAAGACGCTTTGAATATCGGAACCAAAGAATTTTGTACTCCTTACCGTCATTTTTTGCCTTTTTTTCGTTGCTTATTTTATGAACAAAGAAGCGATGTTAACAAAATTTCGGTCTTGTGTTCTATATCATGATCTTTTTTTGTGACTAATGCGTTTTTTTGTGTTCAAGTTTTTGTTATTTTCTTCTTCTGCATCTTCAAGTTCAACTCTCCAGTCACAAAGCGCAGTATATGAATGTATTATATTTTGTGTGAATGTGTTCGATGATTCAAACATAATGGAAATGGATTCACAACCCATTGTTCCACAACAGTGTTCTGCATTGTTGATGAAGCCTAGACTGAGTCATGGATGGAAGAACGCCTGTTGATGATATTCTATACCGCTTTAGGGTTCTTTGATCAAAGTGCTACCCCGTTTGAAGGGTTGGATAGGAGAGTTTGCTGTCGACTCCCTTCTTGCTCACTGCGTTTCTCGTCTAACTTCTTCTAAAATAACTAACAAGGATCGACAACTGTTCACAAACGCCGTTTCTAACGAAATTCATTCCAATTGGTGTGTCTTCAATATCGTTTCCAAATCTATGTTTGTAGATGCTGCATAGTTCCCTGAACCAAATGGACTTCAGATTCGTATTCAGCACCCAAAACGACCCTTAGAAAAGAGTTTTAAGCTCAATCCGAGACAATTTTTTGAACGCCCGAAAAATTGCCATTCGTGTACCCCTTTTCTCTTGGCAATGCTAAGAAAATTTCCACTTTTGGAATTATTCTTTCAAGGGATTTGGAAAACGAACTATCGATGATCAGTGTCCCATACTCACCACTATGGACACAATTTTTACGCGGTGTGTAACAAGAACACTAATACCAGGTTGTTCAATAAGTTTTGTCGTTCGATAAGAAAAACACACTGTTATGGTTCAAAATACACTTCATTATTCAGTATAATCTCCCTGAACATTAATACACTTGCTCCAACGATCCTCCAATCTGTGGATCCCATCCCTGAAGTGAGAATCCGGAAGGTCTGCAAAATACGCTTCAACAGCCGTTATGACCTCTTTATTTGATGAAAAACGCTTGCTACGCATAAATTTTTTGAGTTCTGAAAACAAATGGAAGTCGCTGGGGGCCAAATCTGGTGAATACGGTGGATGCTCCAACAATTCGAACTTCAATTCATGGATTTTAGCCGTTGTCAAAATTCTCTTGTGACACGGTGCATTGCCTTGATGAAAAAGGATTTTTTTCTTGTGCAAACCGGGTCTTTTTTCACGTATTTTTTCCTTCAACTGGTTCAAAAAGTCGAAATAATATTCAGTATTACTTGTTTTACCAGTTTGCAAGTAATCCACAAACAAAATTCTTTTTGCATCCCAAGAAACTGATGCCATAACCTTCATGGCCGATTTCCGGACACGAACTCGTTTCGAAGCCGAACAACCAGGTTCACACCACTCTTTAGCCTCTTGTTTTCATTCGGGATCATGGTTATAGACCCATAGTTATGAATCGACGCACAAAATCCACTTTATCCTTTTTAAAACGCTCCAAAGATTGCTGAGGAAGTCGCATTCGAATGTGTTTTTGTTCCATTGTTAGCGAATGCGGCACCCATTGTACACACAGCTTTCTACAACCCAAAATTTCACTTGAAATATGGCTCACACTGCCTAATGAGATGTGTAGAGCCTCTAGTAAATCTCTCTCAGTCAATCGACGATCTTTCAAAACCATATCCTGTATTTTGGCTATGATTTCTGGTGTTGATGCGCTTTTTGGACGTCCTTCACGTGGATCGCCTTCAAGGCTTCTACGACCACGTTTCAATTCAGCAACCCATCCTTTTACCGTTCTAATTGTAGGTGAACAATCATTATACACTTTTAAAATTCGTTCGTGAATTTTTTTCGGTGCCACACCTTCCAAAAATAAGAATTTTATCACTGCACGATATCCAATTTTTTCCATTGCTGTGACACGACGACACTAAATGGCTTAAAAAACAAAGAATGAATTGACAGATTGAAATGAAACTTCACATACGTTCATGTGAAGAGTGTACCAACAAAACAAAAACATTTTGGGCTAGTAGCAACGCCCTCCCTTATCGAACGACAAAGCTTATTGAACAACCTGGTACTTTGGTCTGTCAGCAGGCCTCATAAATTCAAAGGCAAAATACAATGGGAGAATGCTGACGAGCAAATGTTCGGGCAGTTTCGCTTCATTTTTCTAGTCATTAGTGTCATTCAACAAAGTGTTTCTCATTTATGTGCCTGTTCATGTGAGCAGTTAAGCATTTTTGCAGACTTCCCGTTACGAAAATTTAGTGCGGCAGCCTTGCTGCTGTTGTAGCCTGAAGATTTATATTCTTCTTCAGGAACACTAACGAGGATTAGCGGAAGTTATTGCCTAGGGTCTCTTCCTAGTGTTCTTTTTCTTAAGTAATCTAAGTTACGAACCATTTGAAAGCCTCCCTGACGACCAGTATGCTAAGCGAACCGAGTGGCCCCTTCACATTGAAAATCACTGCTCATTGCGTGAGAATCGATAATATTGATCGATACCGATTGACAAAGTTTGATGGATCCAGTGTTTGAAGAGAGGGACACCAATCGGCCCACATTTTGTTAAGCAACTTAAAAAATCGATAATCTGAATCGACAATGTTTGATAACGTCTAATGGGTTCCATTAGCGAACCCAGGGACTCCATTGACTAATAATAATAATTCATAAACGCGTTTTGTGAAATATCCGCGAAAATTGATAATATCGATCGTTAGCGATCGATATCGTGTGATGGGTACAAGTACTAACAAGTGCAGTACTTAGCTGATGGGTCTCAGTGAATTGGCGGTAGGAGCGCTCACGCAATCGAGTTTCTGCGGCGCCGGACTTTTTAGGGCGTTGGCATACTTCAAAGACAGGCGGTCGCCGGCGACGGACGCGGTGACGGGGTTGGCGCTGCTCTGGGGTTCGTCTGTTGAAATTCTGAGGTACACAGTAGGTTACGGTAAGTACCATGCTGTTTAGGCGCTATTCATACTACTCAACGCCAGCGCGGCACGTGCGTGCCGCGCTGGTGTGGCGTTAGAGTATGAATGCTTTTCAAGCGCGTGAGGCGCGTGCCGCGCTTGCGGAGACTTTGAATACTCCAGAGGCCGCTCCTAGGCGGAGCGGAATTCTGTAAATGCGTTCACCACTGCGATAGCAGAGGATTTCTATGGAATTATTTATCAAGAAGAAGAATAAAATTGGTGATGATTTAGTTGTGAAAATGGTTGAAAAGCCGTACGGTCATCGCCGCCATGGCCTAGCGGGCGTCACGCGCGTGCCGCGCGGGCGAGAGCGTCGGGCTATTCATACACAAACGCCACGCCAGCGCGGCACGCGCGTGCCGCGCTGGCGTTGAGTAGCATGAATAGCGCCTTAGGGGGCAAAACCTACCTTAATAATTTGAGAATCGACAAATGGACAACGAATTCGTATCCGGCACCCCAAATAATCCCCATATAGAAATTTTTAATCAAGTCTGAGACTCTTACCAAACTACCGCAAACCCACCGTAATCTACCGTCAATTGTCAAAAATCGATAAAGTGATATCAGATTCGTGTTGAGCACTCCCAATAACCACTAGAGGAACGATTTGAGCGACATCTGTCTTCACATTGCGGATATCGTCAAAAGTCGATTTTGCCTTCAAAATTTTCTACCGGTGGAAAGCTTTGAACGAATTCACCCGAAAAATTCTGAAAAACGACAAATGAACTTCAGATTCGTGGACAGCGCCCTGAATAACCACCGTGGGAGAATTTTGAGTCAAATCTAGAAGAATTTTTCTCAACGCTTCCAGAGCCCTTCAATTGGTGTAAATAAACGCCTAACCAAATCCGTAAAAGTTCAAACCGCTCTCAGTGTGCACAAAGTTCGGAAATTGTGCTTTCATCCAAACTCTGCCTGGAGGGGTTGTTTTGGGCCCTGAACACGAATATGAGGTCCGTTTTCGCATTTTCAAGAGATCACAGCCTTTTTTCGGAGGGTACAAGAAAGTTGATTATAACTTTTTCAGAGTGATTCTAGGCACCTGCGAGGAGCATATTCGGAATCTACGTCTAAAAGTTATTCTAAAAAATTGCCTTTTATCGAAATGGCCAGTTTGGCTAATAGTAGTTTCCTTGTTCGGAGTAAGTTAAATGTTGCTTCTGGGTGGGTCACTTGTATACTTGAAGTAAGCTACTTGTGACATAAAAGTAAGTTCAATGAAGACTTCACGTAACCTACTCAAAAATAGCAATTAGCTTGATTGAAAACTTCTGAGTAGCTCAACTTAGTAACGTCGGCATGGATCGTGGAGAGAGTGCGCGTTCACTGTTGAAGGTTGGCGCAAACTCGGTGCCATGTGCTATAACATAGGTGCACCGAGTTCGCGCCAACCTTCAACAGTGAACGCGAATTCTCTTCACGATCCATGCCGATGTTATGTATATAACAAATCGATAAATGGACCTCAAACTGGAGTTTAGCAATCCCAAATAACCACCACGGAGAACTTTACAGCTAGTTCTGAGACCTTATCAAATTGCCGTATACCAGCCGTAACCTACCGTAATCTATTCGAGATCGCTAAACGGACCTCAAAAGGGAAGGTTGCTCGGAGATGGTGCTTACCCCAAATGAAATGCAAGATTCTAGGATCGATTTTTGATGAAAAATTCGAATTTGACCTTCATAGCTGCACTCGGTTTCTCTGAAAGGAGTATAGACTTTCATTGGTGTGTTACCATAAAGAAGTCTCATTACTCTCACCGTAATCTTAGTTTTTCTCAAAGGCAGTGTCCACGATAAAAACCATGCCTGATATTTTGGTGGGGATCGGCAGCTGCGGGGCCTAGCGCAACCCTAACGTTGAAAAAACTAAGAAAATTGAGCTTGGAACGGTCCCCTACGGCCCAAAGTTGGACACCCGTCAGCTGGTCACACCCCAGATGCACTTTCCACGCCCACCGACGTGAACAAATGAATGCTCGAGATTGTGAGATGAGCTATGGTTTCCGGTCAATAGCCCCGTTCTTCCCTTCAATCTCAACTTCTCTCTTCACTCAGGTCAGCTCGCATACATCAGCTGCAAAAGACGGAAGTTGCAAGCCTCGGACAACTCGTCCACAATGCTTCCCTTGCTCAATTTTTGAGGGACCATAACTCCGTTCCTAGAAGGTCTTTTACGATTTCAAAAACATCATTGGAGTCAGCATGGGACCGTCTTCAAGATAGGCAGGAAAACAGGGAAACAATTTTCATAGTGAAAACTGTTTTTAAAACCGAAAATAAATCCGAAAATCGTTTACAGATATCCAACTAACCCCCTGAACAAAATTGGAGCAAAAAATTCGACTTCCGGCGCCCCGGAAATTTCACCAAATCTTGAAACAAATCCTTGTCTCAAGGGACTCTGCTGTTTTCAAAAAAAAAAAACATTTTCCTTCCAAACATCGTTCAGAGGAGTTTTTCACGGCGCTGAACCCGAAGGTGAGGTCCTTCTTAGGCTCTTAGGCAGTGTTTTTGGGTAAGGTCGTTTACCCACAGCAACCTGCCAGCTATAATTCTGTTCAAAAAACTGAGCGCAGCTAGAAAAATAAAGTTTGAGCTTTTCGTAAAAAATTTGTCCCAAAAATTTGCGTTTCGTTTGGAATCGCCTTTTTTTCCAGGTGCTCATCCCTTGTCAGATTCGTGTGTTCCACCCGAAATAGCTCTCAAAGGTTAATTCCAGATCTCGGAGTTAGTTTCCGAAATGAACTTCATGGTCTAGGGCAACGGGAAAAGGCGGTGGTGCGGCTGCTGACTTTTATCAGTACACTTCTTCTTCAGCTGCAGTGGTATCATTGAAAAAAAAACTCGCAGCTATTCCGGGAAAATGCTTGACACTACCGTATGTTACAAGTCCGCAACCGCACCAGCGCCTTTTTCTGTGGCTGTGGACCATACATGTTCAAGAATTATCTCTCTGCTCGGGTATCAACAAAGCTTCACATGAGCACTGGAGAAATCGATGATAGCGGAAATATCGTAGAAAAACACTTGTTTTTTCCGGTTTCACTAGAGAATTATAAAGAATTTGTGGCCGAAATTTTGATTCTGGGCCACTAATAAGGGAGTTATAGTTGTATAGGCTATAAGACGGCGAAATTCACTTGGTTCCTACGCGTGCTGATGCGGAGAGGAGGTTAGAGACAGTGGGAGAAGTGGGAGAGCGTAGGGCAGACGGAGACCGAGGAGACGCGCGAGCCGCTCGCGCCTCGAATTATGTTCATTTCGACGTTTTATAGAGGGTACACGGATCAAATTTTCCAAAGATTTTTCGTTCGCTCGAAAACTCGTAGAACGAGAGATTTTCAGATTCCGTTCGTTCGGAATTTCTTCAAACGGGAATTTTCAGATTCCATGCTTATCTTGGAGAGACACACTGATCACAGTGGTATCTCTGGAATCGTCCAAGACCCCCTTTGAACAGAGTTATTGCTCTTCAAAGATGCCTAGATTTCGAGGGTGAAAATTGACAGACGAGTTGTCTCGGGCCTGTATTTCTCTTCATTCGCAATCGCTGCGAGGGAGCAAGCTAGGATAAGGGGACAGCCCGGTAATGGGCTGAAGAACGACGACTTGTTGGAATTCATCCATCCATCGAGCCGCTATCGAGTTAGAAAATCTGTTAGGGGGTCGGGCCTGTGGTGGTCGCTTACATCTCGCTTATTTGGAGGAAATGAGATCTGGCATTTGGCACGTGTTATACAGGAGGGGTCTTCTACACAATTACATGAAAATCTCAAAATTCATATCTGAGGGTGTACTGTGCCTTTAAAGATCTCCTTCGGCATTGAGACAGGAGCGGGGTTTGTTGGGTGCCTGTGGCAAACTGATAGACATTTTATGGAATATTTAATGCCTTTTCATGGCATGCTATACAATCACAAGATATCACAAGGCTACTGAGTTGAATACAAAACTAAGGTGTCAGGCAGGAATCGAACCCGCATCGCATCGCTTCCCGGGCGAGAGTGCTACCATTACACTACCGACACCGCTCTGCATTCCTTAGCTAATTCACACATGAATTGTGTTTACAACATGAACAGCAGCAGTCAAAAGCCAACGGGTATGATCTGGGCTGGGATTCATGAACGTAAACAATTGGCTACAGTTGGCTTTGTCTCCAAAGAATGCGTGCTATTTCCGCGGCAAACCCAACTGTAGCCCACGGTTTGCCGTTTAAGAAACCCAGCCCAGGTAAACACAATCTGTCTTCAAAAGACCTCAGCTTAACTGGATTTAATGCCGATCCGATTTTCGCTTGCCAGATCATACCCGTTAAAGGCAGTGTTCACGATGAAAATCGTTTTTCTGTTTTTCCACCTATTTTGAAAATGGCCCCATGCTGATTACAATGATAACTCTGAAATCGTACAAGACCTTCTGGGAAAGGAGTTATGGTTCCTCAAAGATTGAGCTAAGGAAATATGGTGGACGAGTTGTCCGAGGCTTGTAACTTGCGTCTTTTGCAGCCGATGTATGCGAGCTGACCTGAGTAAAGAGAGAAGTTGAGAATGAAGGGAAGAACGGGGCTTTTGATCGGAAACCATCGCTCATCTCTCGATCTCGAGCATTCATTTGTTCACGTCGGTGGGCGTGTGTTGCGCTTTCGAGGTTTGCAATGCGCTCGAAATGGCAACTTCGGGCTCTTTTGGAGCTTTTCCTGGCTCGTTTTCATACGTTCTTTCGAAGTAAACGTTACAGTGTGCCCCTCCACTACCCAATCCTAAAGGAAACTGAAACACATTTTTTATCGTGAACACTGCCTTTAACGGGTGATGGCTGTTTTCCCTTAACAGTTCATGTGTAAATTAGCTGAGGAATGCAGAGCGGTGTCGGTAGTGTAATGGTAACACTCTCGCGCAGAAAGCAATGCGATGCAGGTTCGATTCCTGCCTGACACCCAAGTTTTGTATTCAACTCAGCAACCTTGTGATAGACATTGCCAAGTTCAGACCACGAAGACTTTTGGATGCACTGCAGATGCACATTTACATCCAAGAAGCGCACAGCAAATGCAGGAATGTGTTCGTCAACAGAGTTGACCTATATGGCGATCGGAAGTCATAAACCGGCGCGTGCGTGCGCGCGCGTATGCCGCGTCTCCTTCTCACCACGCTTTCTCGCTGTTGCTTGCCTCGCTCCGCACACGCACGCTTAGAAACAGGGGAAATTTGACTTCAAATTAATGGCTACATTAGCGTACTAGGACATGACTAACGTGATCAATCCCTATCTAACGCAAACTAGCTTTCTTGAGCAATCAAGCCAAGAATCTGACTGCAGCTTCTTGGAAATCATCAGAAGTCGCCTTTTGCCCAAAAAATTCGCCCAGTTCTGAGGCTCCGAACTAAATTGACGAAGTTTTTTTGTGAATCGACAGGAGGCCTCATATCCGTGTTAAGGACCTCGACAGACCCCCAGAAAAGAATGTTGAGCTAAAGCCAATACATTTCTTCTGAACGCCGTAAAAAAGCCTGATTCCTAATTAACGTCCCGCTTCTACTGAGAGAACCCAGCGGTGAAATTCCACAGCAGCCACAAACTCAGATTTGGCTACACTCTAGGAAGTCTCCTAAAATCTATCCGGAGAGGACTGCCCGCTCAAGCGGTCAGCGTGCGTGTTGAGCGGCCGTCACGCAGGCGTTTCTCGATCAAGCCATTCCACGATTCAGACACGGCTATCTAGGATATCATTCAATATTCGTCTAATGTTACTGCTTCTCAAGGACTGCGTGGGCGGGCAGCCTCATTCGGCTAGATCTTACTTAGGATGCAATACGTTGGAAAGAGGGCCGGGTCGCCCATTACTACCAGCTAACCTAGCTCGCATATATCCCTTCGTTTTCGGACAAGCTCCTTAGGCCATCTTTACAGTACTGGTCTTAGTTTTTTGAGTTTTCCGCGAAAAAACGCAAAAAACGTTTTTTTTTTCGCCCTTTTGTATTAACACTGTTCAAAATGGTCCATTTGGGAATCTAAAAAGATATTTAGAATTAGGATTAAAAGAGCTATATCTCAAGATGTTTTTTGGATTCTTTTTGCAAAGCATATAGGCGTAACAACATGTACACACACGCTCATAATCGCGTTTCACGCGTGTTTCGGGTTGCTTGTTTCATGCCTAGTTTTGCCTACATATCCATATTGTTGAAGAGTAAGCCATATGTCATTCCAGAAGAAAGGCACACGATGCTGATTCACTGTATCTCTTTAGATTCCCAATCAGACCATTTTGAACAGAGTTATGAAAAAAGGGCGAAAAAAACTTTTTTGCGTTTTTCTAGTGGAAAACGCAAAAATTACGACCAGTATTGTAGTACACATAGGTCTCTTCAGAGGATGTTTTCTGTTCCATATCCGCTGGATGTTGGTCGTTCTTGCAATTGTTATTGTTGTTGTTGACGTTTGTTGGCGCGAATGGCACATTCAAAACGAGGACCAGATTCTGACAAGCGCCCTCTGCTTTCACACTTCGTAAATAGTCGTATCATAGACCGCCAAGTACCTGGAAATTTCACTTTCCTAGGTAGTAACTGCCTGAGACATATTTGCGCCATTTTTTCTAGAATAGAATGAAATAAATCGTAGAAATCTGATAATTTTGTTTAATTATTGGGATCGGGCACAGAATAAGGGAAAAACAGTCCAAATCCTAAACCAACCCTCTGCTGACTGACACCTCTCTCTTTGTTGTTCGGTCACTGATGGTGCCATGTGGTGGTATTCAACTTCTGAAGTTCGATCACGTTTCACTCAAATTCAAGAAAGGCCCTCTGAAAACGCTTGCTCGGAAGTATTTGGTTCACCAGTTTTGTTGAAGTTTTCCTTGCCTACGTGCTGAGCAGTTGGAAATGCCAACAAATTTAGTTTATTTATTGGATAAGGCAAATTTCTCAGCAGCAAAAGTCGGCCCCTGCAGTTTTTTTGCCGCCTGCCGTCGCTCAGTTTCCTCTTCTACATGCAGTGGGTCTAAAGGTTGCATCATGAAAAGTCAATCTAAGCAATTAGGTTAAAGTGCTGCAGAATGTCGCCTTCTCACGCTTGGTGTTGCTGACTCTGAATATCTGTCGCTGTGCGTCGCCAACTGTCGCCTCATATCGTTCAATATCTCTAAGACCTAGTGCATACTTTGCGCGACGGGCGACGCGGCATAGTGATTGTCATATAAATCGACCGAAAGTCGATATTGCTGATATGCGCTGTCGCTGTCACACGTCGCGGGAAGTATGCACTAAGCCTAAGGGTGTCTCCGGCTGCGGCTACATAGGACTCGTCTCTTTGTAGTCATAGAGAGTCTCTTAGATTTACCCTTTGTCGCCTAGTGTTACTCACATATAGTGTCGCCTAATGTAGAATTATGTCATTGAATGTCGCTTGACGCGGCCCACCTTCTTCCCTCCCTGCTGTTACATACTTTACAGTGGTCACCAGCTGCAGGATGTATTGCTAGCTGATGCCGTTTCCATTTGGGTATCGCAAAAGTTGGCTATCTGGAGTCAATAATAGCTGCTCGTTATCGCCATCTGTCGATGTCGCTTCCCACCGCTCAGCGTCTCACCTAACATTAAAGTTGCCAAGTACTCTCATCCTTCTGTTCTCGTAGGATATTGCCCACGTCAGTTTCTTATGGTGTTGCCGTAAGTCGCTGTTTGTCGCAGAATGTCGCTTAGCGTCGCGCCCTTAATGTGTCGCAGACTGTCGCTAGGTGCCTTTGTTTAAGAATTCACTGTAGCATAAATTCGCCATCCTCTACCGAAACTAACGAGCGGGGTCCCCTGTGCTCGGCTCTTGTCTTGGAATATAGCCATGAGCTGTCGCTTAGTGTCGCTCGGTATTGCATAGTTTCGTTTGTTGTTGCCTCATAGCGAGTACGGCCCCCAACCGTCATTGAATACCAGAAAACGTTGCCTTCTGTTTTTCACCCTCATCAGACTTTTCCGCTGATATCACGTGGAATGTCGTCAACTGCCGCTTGGCGTCGCCCTATCTCGCTGGTTGTCGCCTACTGTGAGTTGATTAAAGCAAGCTACAGTTCAACTTCGCATTGCCTTTCAGTCCGCAAAGTGCGCGCTGATTGCCAAACGTGCTGCGGCGCGGTCGCGAGTATCCTCAGACAGGCATGTGGGATCACCCGGGCGGTGGGATCACCCGGGCGGTGGGATCACCCGGGCACCAAAGGCAAAAACCGCCCGTATGATCCCACATGCCTGTCTGAGGATAATCGCGACCGCGCCGCAGCACGCTTTCGCAATGAGCGCGCACTTTGCGGACTAAACGGCAATGCGGAGTTGAACTGTATGTTGGCAGATCACAATTTTGATCGCTCGCTGCCACTGTTCCACTGATGGCAAAACATGATGATTGTCGCCAGAGATGGCTGGGTGTCGCTCGATGCCGCTAGTTGTCGTTTGTGGTTTTTATATTTCATAGACATACCCTGTTCTGCCAACTATCATTAAAAACTTGGAAACATTGCCTTCTGTTCTTCACTATCACCAAATGGTTCCGTGTTATTAACTGGAGTGTCGCTTACACTCGCTTGGTGCCGTCTGGTTTCGCTTACTATGTGCTACCAGTTGTGACTTATTATCGCAAATGCAATCAACTCTCATTTTATAGTGGCGAATGCTGCCTTCTATCGTTCGCTGCAACTTCATCTTTCACTGGAGGTCCGATACAATGTTGCCAGTGGAGCCCAGATGTCGCCGCGTGTCGCTAGGTGTCATCAAGGGTCACTTCTTTTTGACGCACTCTGTCGTCTTGTGTCGCCAGCTGGCGATTTATAATATCTTTTTTTCAAAACTGACGGATTATTTAAAGACAGAATCTTATTGTTCCATAACTATTTATAAGGCTATGTCACCTTTTTAAGGAAAAAAGTTGTGGCGGGTCATAGGTTTCAATGCGCATACCTTTGTTGCGGTTTTCACAGAACTTTCAAATGCCTCCAACCAGAAAGGATTCAATACAATCTTTTCTCTCCGCTGTCCAGAAAATGGCGTTCCATTGGACTGGCCGAGTTTAACGAAGTTCCGCTGGTCAAAACAACTTCTCACTGGACTCGCAAACGATTCCGAAATGGACGGGTGTAGTATTTTCCTGTTTGTCCAGCAGGAAAAGGGAGCATCCAATGGCGTTTTTCTGGTCCAGTCCACTGACTACTTTGTTTTCTTCGCCATTCAGGCTACAGATATCTGCTAAGTGTCAAACGCTTTTGTCCTTCTGATTCTGAGAAGCTTACCTCTGCGACAAAGACGAATCGAGAGATCCAATTTCGGTTTTCTTTTGCAGGGATTCTCCGGGGAATTCCAGAGAGGATAAACTGCTCACTTCAGTTTTCATGCATTATATTCTTTTAGAGCATTAAGGAAAATCCTAGGGGATTTTTCCATGACGTAGTATGTACATACTGAGAAGAGGTTTCTAATTTAGTAGCAATTTCGGCTTCCTTCTAAGTTTCTCTTCGCCTCCACTAGGGGAATTTCCATCCGAACCTCGCTAATTTCTATTTTGCCGACCACGCCCTCCTTAAAGGCATCATACACGATGAAAACCATATTTGGGTTTTTGATGCTTTCGTGTTGTACTATCCCTATAGTGACTAACGGTAGCAAAAAGCCCCCTCAAAAACGTCAACTTTTTGAGAAAAACCCATTTTTAGAAAGTTCATAACAAATTTGAATTTCGCGCCGGCATCAACTTGGGATAGTTGCGCAGAGAATGCAAGGAACAGTTTTACGCTTCGTTCCTTGGCGCAGCGTTGGAAGCAATTCACCGAGGATGCCGCTCAACTACGACTTCAGCGAAATTAAAATGGGCTACCCACCAGCTGCGTCCAGTGCTGCCGGCTGCTTTCGATCGATGCCGAATTCGAAATCGACTGGCGTGTGTATTGCGCCCTACGACGCCTCAAGGCACGCCCGCCGTCAGCAACCCAGGAGTTTTGTTCCTTGTAACAACGGATCGACCCTAAGGCCGGCCCCGCAAACCCAGGAAGCCATTTTGAGGTAAGCGAATCTTCATTCAGAGACGGCTTTGTAACTCCAAACTTTCTGAGTGACATTGTCATGGCCCACTAGTCCGAATCAACGCATAAACCCAAATTCGGTTTTCATCGTGGACGATGCCTTTAATGATGGATTCCTTCTCTGAAAACTCGTTTCTCAGATATTCTGTTTCCATTTCGCTTTGTTGCCGAACCTATGCACTAACTAGGGCTAGCTTTAAATTTTCCGGTGTTTTGATGCCACAAGGTTGCTCATTTGAATTCAAAACTTTGCTGTCAGGCAGGAATCGAACCAGCATCGCATTGCTTTCCGGACGAGAGTGATACCATTACACTACCGACACCGGTCTGCTTTCCTTAGCTAATATACATTTATGTCAGGACTAAGCTAAGGGATGCAGAGCGGTATCGCTAGCATAATGGTAACACTCTCTCCCGGGAAGAGATGCGATGCTTGTTCGATTGCTGCCTGACACCTAAGTTTTGCATGCAACTCTGCAAACTTGTGACAAAGTGACAGTAGACGAACAAATTATCCGAGTTTTTCACGCTGATATGTTCGAATACAAGAGTTTTCACAATTCGTGCGAGATTGGACTATCTAAGCTTGAGTAAGAAGTTCCTGGTGCCGGCTACATTTGCTGGCTTCGAAACGGTTGTCGGTCGGTATCTTCAACAGGACCCATTGGTGTTTTAGTACTGTTTTTTTTACTAATTTCATAGTGATTGAATGGATTGCGTTCAGTTTGTTGATTTTTCAATGTCATATCACATGTGCTTGCACATGTAATAAATTTAAAGGTTGCTGAGTTGAATACAAAACTTTGTTGTTAGGCAGGAATCAAACCTGCATCGCATCGCTTTCCGGGCGGAAGTGTTAACACTACACTACCTACACCTGTCTGCAATCCTCAGCTAATTCACATTTATGTTAGGAATGAGCTGAGGAATGCAGAGCGGTGTCGGTAGCGTAATGGTAACACCCTCGCTCGGAGAGAGATGCGATGTAGACGAACAAATTATCCGAGTTTTTACCTGACACCTAAGTTTTGTATGCAACTCTGCAACTTTGTGACAAAGTGACAGTATACGAACAATCAACCTGGACGAGTGTGTCTTAGGGGTGAATTCTGCGTAGCTCAAGGGCGGGGGTTTACGATTTTTTCGGCTCAACGTTGCCCAAATTTGGTAGTCATCTCGGAATGCAGTGCATCACATTTGCTAATGCGTATGTAATTCCAAGTAAGGTTTCGCGATCTTAAAGGCAGTGGTCACGGTGAAAAAAGTTATAGAAAAAACTCAAAAAATCAGCTTAGATCGAAAACAGCTGAAAAACTATGAATTTAGCGCTGTGAAAAAAGGGCTAGAACTGAGTTTCCATGCACACGTGCACAGCGCCGCCCAAAAAGATCGCAGTCTCATGCCGAGCAGTCAAAAATCATCGACATTCAGAGGAACAAATAAATGCGAATTTACCTAATAAAAACAGTTGAGCAATGAAAACAAGCACTCCAGTCAATGCTTTTCACTAGATGAGTAATGTTCATTGATTGAAATTCAATTTCAAGCCAGCTGATGTTCTTGATGTTAGAGATCATCGATGCCGGTGATGTAATGCGGGCTCGTCCACCATCAAAAGACACGAAAGCTCAGGCTTGAAACTTGACCCAAAACAGCGGTTTTTTCGCAATTTTTCCTCATAGGTCCTACTACTCTAAACCCAAAAAAGGGTTTAGTGAGGAAAAGAAGACAAGCATATTTGCTCGCGACCACTGCCTTTTAAGGCAGGGTTCGCGATAAAAACTTCTTTTGAGCTCTCTTCATAAGAATGTAGATTTGGTCATCACAAAAGTAAAAATAAGAGAAAAACCCGGAATTTTGCTTGAGAAACGCTCAAAAACAAAATATAATGGCTAATTACCGGTGTCAGCCGGCCCCATAATTAACGCGATTTTCATTTATGCTTACTTATCCGACATTTATTTTGCTGTTAAAGTAGTCAGTAGTCTCCAGAAATGTTCAGAAGTTACTTTAGAAGCAAAATAAAAGTTGACAAAACAGGCTTTTACCCAAATCTCAATAATTGGGGGCGGGAGGACACCAAGCCATGACTTGCTCCTGAGCGTTTTTTGTTCAATTTTTTACTTATTTTCAGTTTTGTGATGGCCAGATCTATTATTCTACGGTGATAGCACAACAACCGATTTTATCGAGAACCCTGCCTTTAAGCTGCAAAAAGCTGAGCAGTTTTCCGATTTTTCTCTATTGGTGCTAGAAGTTCACACAATGTGTCCTAACCCTTTGTTTGCTTAAAAGTGCAATCTCGTGCTGACCAGGGCAAGATGAATGGACATCGTTCTGAGGGACACGTGGGTGACGATGAGGTCAATGATGTGCCCTGATATCGGCTGGCTACTGGCCGACGTCCTCGGGGACACTGAAAGTGCGCAACACTGCCTATGTTTACGTTTATTATGATGAGACAATTGAAGTCAATGGAGAGTGCGGGCACGCCTTTGAAATCGTCCACACGCCAGATGGCAACATTTCGTTCTCGGCGAAATTCATCCCCCAACCCTGTTCACTGCATAGAAGGTGCCTTCAGAGTCTGTGTTCCAACAGCCCCATTGACCGGTGTCTGATGGATTTATAATCTACGAGAGAAGGAAGCTTTCCAGCCCTTTTCCTCTGCTTTACTACACATGTCCCGGTGTATACACACGCATATCATATCGGCAGCTTTATTGTGTTCCTGCCTCCGCTTATCTTCTGGATTCTGGGTGTGTGTATTTTCGTGTGGTTGTACGGTATGCGGCGACATGTTCAACATATCCAGAATACGCTTGTAGTCGGAGACGGTGCCAAAGTCTCCTTTATCTTACGTTTTTCTTCAATATTCTCTCCATGGATTGACAATTTCCCTCTATGCATGATTCTCAGCCCATTTCTTTGTCAGATGACCTATTTTAGTTCCAATAAATATGCCCAGAGGCTATTTGTCCTCAACCTCCTGTCTAATTTCAGTACCACGGGAAATATGTCTTCTACATGCCCAATATTCCGGAGGCGATTGTAATCAAACACACATACCCAAAATATATGTGAATTGCCAATATACAGCTGAATGCCCCTCCATCTCTTTTTTTCATTGTCTGGAATAGGGGCGGACTCAGGGGAAGAAATGTGCGCATGCACATTCCCAGAGTTGACGTATGTAAAGTCTGTCCGACTGGGACTCTCTGCCCATACGATCGGCATGCGTGTCGCACGGCCACCACCAATGGAGGAGCTTCCACACGGCTAGCTGCTTACGGCTGACTGGAATATTATTCCCTATTATTGTGATAATCCTGCTATTCCATTCCCAGGTCTGAAAAAAGCCTTTGCCGCGCCCGCTTGACACGCACACCGACCGCGTGGGCGGACAGTTTTGATAGGATGAAATTTGTGTAGGAGTCTTTTGCTAAATTCAGTCGGGTAAGTAAATCAACGGTGCAGAAGCGTCAGACCATTGGCCTCAGCTTACCCAGAGGTTTCGCGAATGCCCCACGGCCGTCTCAAGTGATCGCCTCTGGTCCGTTCTCTTGACCAAGTCCGGCAAACGGCCTATAAATAATATCGGCATGGATCCTAATGAGACGTTGCGTTCCCCATTGGAAGTATGCGCAAACTCAGTGCACCTATGTTATAACACATGACACCGAGTTAGCGCCAACCTTCAATAGTGAACGCAGTCTCATTATGATCCATGCCAACTGTACATGGTTGATCATCACTACTATTTCGCACGCGGGGCATACTACACAAAACCGCGGGTTATCAGTAGTGATCCGTCGTTTATAATGAATCAAGGACTAAGTTCTAGCGTATTTTTTCATGCAGAAGTTGCCAGCAGGGTTTGAAAACTTTGGTAGCTTGTTATTCGCTCAGAAATCAATTATTCCCTCTATTCTATGAAAGCGCAGTAGGTGTGTTTTTTTACAAATCACTTTTCTAATCGATAAAATGTGAATGCTTAAAGGGACATAGTTCATTGACCAGGAAATCAATTTTCAAAAAACCTGATTCGAAAACTCGACTAAACTACCAGGTTGTCCAATAATTCTTGTCCGAAAAGTTCACCATTTTTAATTTTTTTTTCAACTTCATTGAAAAACAAGTCTAATCGACAATATAATCACCACAGTTATCCACAAAAGTAGCCCATCGATTGGGCAGGTCGCCGATGCCCTTCGCCCAGAACTCCGGGGGCTGCGACTCGAAGAAGTCCGCGATGTCGGATTTGAGGTTGTCGTAGTTGGTGAATTTTCTTCCGGCCAAATTGTGCTTCAGCGGGCGGAACAAGTGATAGTCGGAGGGGGCGAGGTCCAGGGAATACGGCGGATGGGCAACCGTCTGCCAGCCGAGCGTCCCTAACTTCCGCTGGGTCTCCTTCGCCACGTGGGGTTGCGCGTTGTCGTGCAGCAGGTGGACCTAGGCCGTCGGGGACGCTTTTCTCGAATGGCGGCGGCTAGTTTCTCGAGCTGATCGGTGTAGATGGAAGCGGTGACCGTCCTGCCTTGCGGGAGCAGCTCGAAGTACAGCATGCCGAGGCTATACCAAACCGTGAGCTCTTGGGAGTCTGGCCCGAAGTTCCCGACAATGTATTCGGTAGGGCGAATGCCTATTCATCGGATGCCCTTGGTGTCCCACCAGCAGCAGAGCATGATCTTCAGCGGGTGCAGGTCGGCTTTCGGCGTCGTCGGCGGCTCTTCGCCGCGCGGGATCCAGACGGCACGGCGGGCGACGTTGTCGTAGAGGACCCAACTCTCATCCACAGTGACCAGGTCCTCGGTGCCCGTGTCGTTGCCCAGCAGCCACTCGTAATACACGAACGTACGATTTCGACCTTGGTTCATTTTAGCTTGTACTGGTAGCTAGACGCGGCGACTGCGCCTTATATACCCCTAGCGTAGAACTTTGGAGAACCTTCTAGAAGGTTCTCACACTTGCCTGATATTATAACACTTCTAAGGAAAATTATAGAATTTTGAAAAATTCCGGACAAGAATTATTGGACAACCTGGTACATATCTCTCGGTTAGATGTGAAAATTAGTGTGTGCCTATGCGTACTCGCGCTGCGGATTCGCGACGCATCGGTTTCGTTCGAGCTTTCGCGCCGGCCCCTGATCAGCTGGTGATGTGGGATTTTCTTAGTTTACCCTGGGTTTTCTCAAATCTCTCGTTTCTCTCGACACTTTTTAGTCCCTGAATGCTCCGTGCCGACGATTCCCGCTATTTCTGAGATTAAAACTCTAGCAAACGGTCAGCGTAAACAAGCGTAGAATTCGAAGACCCAAAACTGTTGAGAAAGAAACGTGAGAAATAAGAAAAACCATGAAAATTGAAAAGAAACCTCAGATGATCAGCTAATGAGGGGCAGGCGCGGAAGCTCGTACGAAACCGATGCGTCACGTGCCCGCAGCGCGAGTCCGCAATGACACACAACAAATTTAGCCCCGAACCAGAGGAAATCTGGTGGTCATTGTACAGCATGACGCCAAAACTTTTGAGATGTGTGAGGGAGCAAGCATTTTTTCCTCAACTTCTGCTCGGAATCTTTTTTTCTGTTCTGTTCGGAATTATTTTTTTCATGGTATAAACTCTTTTGTCTCTAAGAATAGTGGTTCTTGGACAAAAAAAATGCGAGGAAGTCTGTAGCGTGTCATGCATTATGCAAATGCACTGTGTACTGTATAACAATCTGAAAATAGAATCCAAAATTTTTTTAAACCTACTTCGTATGGCCCCCGTCATAGTCCGCCGGAGGCTGAGTCCTCTTCTTTCGTCTCTAGAGATCCTGCGCGGTCCTCTCTCGCCCCTAGCGGTCTTCTGAAGAACAATCGATTAGGCAGGCGCGCTTGAGCCCACCGCGGACGGCTCAGTTCAACCACAACGGGGGACTTTTGACCTGAGTGAGCATCGACCAAACTGGCTACAGCCCATCGGCCTACTAACAATAATTCTACCGCTAAATCGCTCTTTCCACCAGAAAATCCTGATCTGTTTTCAGATTCCAATAAAATCGATTTTGGAGCGAGTTTATAAAAACAGCGCTAAAAAAGGCAAGAAAGCGTTCGATCAAAACCTACTGGTGATATTGTTTTTATTTAAGCCCTCACATAGCACGCATCTTCTAAGATCTGCCCTATGATATCTGAAGAATCGTTTTCGGATGTACTTTGCTCCTGTTGGGAGTCCAATTTTTTTTTGCACAATTTGATGAACAATTCGAAGTAATCGAGGGGTCACAGAGGATCAAAGGTTTTTTTTTCACTGGCGCACGTTTGGTGCAGAACTCTATGGGGCAGGGGCTCTCTACACACCGAGGGAGGAGTTGTCCCGCCTTTTGTTGCTCTAATTCCACTCGGGACCACTTCGCTCGCGCTGAGTGGCGTGACGTTTCAAACTGCAAAAACGAGACAGCTCCTCTATCGGTGTGTAGAAAGCCCCTGTCCCGGACTGTATCAACGGCCGGAAAACATCAGCACATCAAAGTGTTGTGAGACCGGGTTCGTCGGAGCATATGATCAGGGTATGAGCACTAGTGAGACTTCGAGTTTACAGGCTTCTTAACAGTGGTGGAAGATTATATCATAATGTGTCCTTATACTTGAGGTATAATATTCGACGAATCTAGTGTCTCATGTCCGCTTACCCAAATTGGCACCGTTGAGACCCGTCACTCCCCTTAGGAGCGGCTGGTCCATCCATCAATCACAACGTATACTGAACAATTCGCTGTGTTCAATTATTTAACACACGGCTTTTCTAACGCCGATGTCCCCTGAGCGGCAGGCGTTATGGGTCAATGTCCCGGTGATTTCCCCACATTTATATTAGTTATTATCCTGAGTATTGCATTCACATTACTATGTAGTTCTCATGTTCAACTGTCTTTCAGCCCGTCTTGACTATCAAGGGAACTCCTTCTAGTCAGCCTGGCCATTCCGGATGAAATGTACTTTTCTAGAACCATTTTTGGGGTGGAATCCGATTATGATCTTCGCAGCTGCCTCAGACCACTCTGAAAAAAGTTAAACACGTTTTTCGAAGCCTGGCGGCAAGGTAAGGTTACCCCCCCCCCGGTCCGGAAAATGTTTAGGGTGTTTTTAAAAAAATTTCGGATTCGGCTCAAAACTTGTGTGAAGAGGTACACAATCTAGGGTACTGAACACAAATCTGGAGTCCGTTTGCCGGAATTTTGAGGTGTACTGTAGTTAGGGTAGGTACCATGTCATTTAGGGAACAAAACCTACCTAAGTATTTTGAAAATCGACAAACGTTGTTATTCTCCATCCGAATAACCCCGTTAACAAATTTTGAGTCAAATCTGAGGCATTGACCAAACTACCGTAGACACACCGTAATCTACCGTAATCTGTCAGAAATCGAGAAGCGGACACTAGATTCGTGATCAGCACTCAAGAAAACCCACAGAAAAACATTTTGAGCCATTTATACCGTAGCGTTCCGGAACTCGTCAAAAGTCGCGATTTGCCATAAAAATTTTACCCCGATGGGAAGCTTTGAACGAATCAAGTCGAAAACTTGGGAAAATCGAGAAATAAACCCCAGATTAGTGATTAGCGCCCCAAATAACCCATCCGCGAAGATTTTGAGTCAAACCTGGAACATTTTTTTACGCTTTTAGTGCTTTGTAATTGGTGTAAATAACCGCCCAACCAAAACAATTCCGTCCAAGTCCAAAACGTTATCAGTCGGTGCAAAGTTTGGAAAGTAAGCCTTCACCCAAACAGCCCAGGGGGTAGTTTTGTTCGCTGAACACATTTATGAGGTCCGTTTCCGGATTTTCCAAAGACTGGTGTGCGTTTTTGAAGGTACAATAGATGCGAAAATCTAGCAAAAACACGTCTATAACTTTTTTCGGAGTGGTTTTAGGCAGCTGCGAAGACCATAATCGGATTCTACGTCGAAAACGGTTCTAAGAGATACACTTCATCCGTAATGGACATGCTGACTAATATTAGTTGCCTTGTAAGTGTTCTAGCCGTCATCCGCCACACTAAACCAAGTCCATTCGTTACACTAAATTTAACTATTTTTGCTGTTTTTGGTACTCTCCTACGATTTCGAGGGTGTGTTAGTCCATCATTCTTATTTTTCTACTTACGCATCTTATCTTTCGTCGATCAATCTCAATCACTCCGTGAGAGATTTTTGCCCCAGGCTTCTCTGCAATCGGAAGCTAAATGTTGAAGAAAAATGTTAGAAATAAGGAGCAGTTGACAGTAAATGGATGACTTTAGTGTCTGTTGAGTGTTGCGTAATAACCGGCAGAGATACTATCTTAACTCAATTAATCTATTCACTGAGGTCAGATCCAATCCACACAACGCATGGCTATTCAGGATGTCATGGCTATTATGACATGCCCTTTGTTGTCATCATTTCCGCCATGCAACTAACTTATCTAAAAGCTGATATCTGCTCTTTGAACAGTTTACTAGCTGCAAACACAGTTTTTATCCCTCTTGCTCCTCCAAGTAGCCCTCTAATGTTTTCCAATCTTCTCCCTAAAGTTCAACCTTCGCCCCGATTCGAGCTTTTCCTTTCTAGTTTCGAATTTGAAAATCGGCATCGGCGCGAAGAGGTCAGGAAATTCATCAACTTTAACAGCTTGCTAACTTCGTTGGGTGGCACAGGCGAACGAGGCATTCTGGGTCCAATTAATCAGGCGCACTTTTAGCTTAATCGACAGGCCGCCCGGTGGAATTGGTGACTTTTTCAAATCTTCTAGAACTCCTACTTTTATTTAGACTGGTGTTCTATACATTGATATATTTCCATAAACCTGGAAGGAGAATCTGATCCAGAAAAAAATTCCAATTTTCATTTCAAGTTGCGCAGATTTTTTTCAGTTTTTTCACCTCAATTTTATGCAGTTTTTTTGTTTTCCTCATCATTCTTTAGCATGGAGTCTTTTGGGAGAAACGTTCTATAACGGAATACTGTGTGCAATAAATAAGAGTTTGAAAAAGACAGTTCTCAATTTTTCCATTGACGCCTATAAACTCCTGGGTCAGGAACAGGCTCCATTCATAGCATTACCGAAACCCACATCAGTTTCTCGATTTTCTTGGTTGTGATTCTGTGAAAGATTACGGTAGGCATAGTGTAATGGGTCAGTTTCTTATAACTGGCTGAAATCTGTTGAAGGGGGTCATTTTGGATGCAGATCACGAACTCGACATCTTCTCTCATACAATTTATATTTATGGAGGCCTAGTGTGGAGTACGGTATTAATTCATGATTAATAATACTATTATTCCTTAATGATAAATTATGTAAGTGGAAAAGGAGGATATTACGCACTCGATGAACAGAAAAAAATTAGGCACGTTATCAAATATTTCAGAAAATGGTTTGGCCTAAACAGAGTTAACCAGACGGGTTTTCCGGGTCTTAACGGAGCTACGTCTCTACTTTGGTGATCGATTTTTTTTTCATACTTTGTGGAAGAAACAGTCCGACAATTTATCGACTGAAAATTCTGAAAAAAACATTCATAATTTTTCGCAATTCATATGAGTTTTTGAACCTCTCTTTAATGGTAGTGGTCACGATGAAAAACGCTATCGAAAAAACTACAAAAATCAGCTTAGGTGGAAAACAGCCGAAAAACTATGAAGGTAGCGCGGTGAAAAACGGGCTAGAATTAAAGTTTCTAGGGCCCAAAGATGCCAGTTCGTTACAGCGCCGACCAAAAAGGTCGCAGTCTCATGCCGAGCAGTCAAAAATCATCGACATTTAGAGAAAGAATTAAATGCAAGTTCACCTAATAAAAACAGTTGAGCAATGAAACAAAGCACTCCAGTCAATGTTTTTGACTAGATGAGCTCATGAATATTCGAGAAGCTCAGTGCGAAAGTTAATCTTCATGGATTGAAATTAAATTTCAAGCCAGCTGATGTTCTTGATACTAGAGATCATCGATGCCGATGATGTGGAGTGGGCTCGTCCACCATCAAAAGACTTCAAATCAGGCTTCAAATTTGGCCCGAAGCAGCGGTTTTTCGCGATTATTTTTTTAGATCCTACTGTTTTAAACCCAGAAGAGGGTCTAGAGAGGAAAAGAAGACAAACATATTTGATCGCGACCACTGCCTTCAACCAAGTCGATACGATGAATAGATTCTAATCCACCCCATCGTTAAAGACTTCCTATGATAATTTTATCCTAAAATCACTACCCAAAAGGTCGTGCTAATGATGGAAAGACTTCTTGTTTTCTGCAGGAAATTGGACTTAGAATTCTTCTGAGGAAACAATGACGAGGACGAAAAAAGCCCAGATTGTGGGAGGAAATCTCTCGAATTAGACGACCGATAAGATCGACCCGCTCACAACATAGAAGAGTTCTCCATGAATAGAAAATATTGTTGATTTGCTGAATACTCTATGTTCTGGAATACCCCTAGGTCTCTGTCATATACAACTGAGTGGTTCCTAGTATTTCTACGTAGTCCTTATACGTCCATAATACACTTTGACTGACTCGAATGATTCTAAAAATCATTACATTGATTTGTCAATCATTCAGAAAGTCGAATATTCAAAAAGGCGAAATCCCGAATGATTCGGAAAACTCAATATACGAGAAGTGTCTATTTCCGAACTATTCGAAAAATCGAATATATTCGAAAAGTGCCGATTTCCGAATTATCCGAAAACTCGAATATTCGAAAGAAGTCAGAAAATGTAAAAGTATGGTCCCTACTGGTCGGCTGTATGCTATTGGATTATTCGAGCACACTGCGATCGGCTCAGTCCGGCCACAATTGTGGGATTTTACAACTCACTATTAGTAAGAAATGCATTGCATACGTACTGGCCGGGACGGCCACAGCTGGATCAGGCGGGACTAGGCGAGGTCAAGCAAGCTACATCGGGCAAATTTTTCAACCTGATTGAGCAATGTATTACATGCATATCGACTGGGACGGCCACGGACGGCTTAGATGTGCTCAGTGCGACCACAACGGGTGGATTTTTTACACCCGACTAGCGTCAGGTATTTGTTAATTCACCGGGTTGGTCAACTATGATAGAGGCCTAACATCCGAACAAAAAATTTTTTTTCCTCAAGGAATTTCGGTTCTGGCGTAAGCCACCTAAAAGAGAGCCTTTTACTAAAAAAGTTCGAAACGCAAAACCATTTCCGAAAATTAGAATTTTACCACAGCAGAAACACAGAATAGACCTAGGAGCGATTTAAAGATTTCAAAGGTTTTTCTCCAGGAGTTGGGGGTCTTGAGGTGCAGGTGATGCTATGCAAGGGCTAAATAAATGAAAATATGAATCTGCAGCCTGAGTTTTCCCAGAATTTCCAAGATTGTCGAAAAACGATGACTAATGCCGGCAATCTTGAGGGCACTGCCTGTTTTTTGGACAGCGGTTTTTCCATTGCCAAATGATGAATGACCTGTCCTCATCATTACACCTCCAGGTGATAGAGGTGTTGGAATGTATGAGACTTTAAACCCTCATCCATCTTCAGAAAATAGTGCTCAGCACCAGCATTCACCGGGATCACCCCAGTGCTGCAGGTTCGCTCATTAACAAATCTTTTTATTTATTTGCTCTTAAATTACTTAAAAAATCTACAAAATTTCGCAAATTTGAAAAATTATTACACGGAAGAAAGCGAAATTTCACACAAAAAGTATGAACATTTGCAACGAAAAGGCAAATTTGCTTTCGAAATTCTAGAATAGTGAGCAAACTCTAGTGGGAAGTAAAAGCCCGCGAAATATACGATTAATCACTGGAATTTCTACCAAAACACGTCGTGAAATTACGCTATCCACCAGAATTTTGATTATTAGAATATCCATTCGATTTCTCGAAAGAGTATTCGATTCTGGAATGATTTTCAGATAGTGCTTGAGAAATAAAGACTTCTTTGGCCTTAGAACATTTTCGCCTGGAATTGGCCGAGTATTCAAACCATCGAGTACTCTGGTTTTTGTATAGGTCAGAATATTTGAGCACACGATCATACGGATTTTCGGGTTACTTGTAATATAAATGTAACTCACTTGAATGTCTCAAGTAACTTAATTTATATTTCATGTAACATACATTTATATTACATATAACTTACTTTTATATTACATGTAAGTTACACTTATGTTACACGTAACTTACATTTGCATTTTCACTATGGGTGGCCATCACGTGACGCGGACGACACGCGACGCAGGGGGCGCGACCCAGACCACACACTACGCAAAAATACTGTGCTGGGCCTTCCCTGCTGGTGTGGAGTCAAATACCTCTAACTTGGGTAACTGAACCAACAGCAACGTCAGTTGTAAGCTCGACAGCGCGAGTGCGTCGTACATTACCCTTGGAAACACCTTCTTGACTGATTTAAGTTGCGATTTATAATGTGCTATTCAAGTAATGTGTCATTTAAGTGACACGTAACGTATCGGAGGCGTACTGCACGCAGTATCCTCTTAGAAAAACGAAAACAAATCACTTGTAACATAACTGAGCTGATGTAAGTTACTTGCGACTTATATCACGTCATTTAGGTTACATGCAACATATCGACAGAAGACCGCGAGCAATGCGCTCCGATATGTTACATGTAACTTAAATGACACAACGTAAGTCGCAAGTAACTCACATTGGCCTAGATATGTTACCAGTACCTTGTTTTTATTTTTCTGAGTAGGCAGCGATATTGGTTACCGAAGTGATGACGACTAATAGCAATGCCTAGCCCTTCCCTCCGATCCGCCCACCCTCCTCATTGTCAAGACGACCACCCAAATTACTCGTGAGTCTTCGGGTCTTCTGGATGAGCTGAGCATTCGAGTGAAATTTTTTTTGATCTCGTGAATGAATGAAAACTCGAAAAACTGATTGTTCTGAATAAATATCTCGAAGAAAACGGCTAATCAAACAAAGTGAAAATCCAAGTTTCTGAAAAATTACTATATTTGAACACCTGAGCATACTACAATACCCGCGCTAAGATTTGTAAAAGAGGGGAGCATCTGGCAAACTTGGCAAAAAAGCGTCCGATGCATGTAACATTTTTTAATGAAGACTTTTCTAAAATCTGAAAACGCTATCATATTCACAGATCAAATGGCTACCTAACCGTGTGACTTGTAGACCGAAATTTTCTAAAATCGCTTTGTTTTTGAAGGAAATAGTTTTTGCAATCGTTTTTCAAAAACGTCGCGCACGGCGAAGCGCGGCGACACTTTAAGCAGTATTTGAACAAGTAATGGAAGAGCAATCTGTATGCTTTTTTCATAAATTAGGTGCAGGTGAGAGAATCTCAAGGTTTGTGTTGGTTGAATTCTTGAAATCCTTTATTAAACACACTGGAGAACTACATTAAAAGTAGTGGTTTTAGTGCGGAAACCCTGGGCTCCTAAATGAAGGATTTCGAGAATTCAACCTACATAAACCTTGAGATTCTCTCACCTGCTCCTAGTTCATGAAGAAAGCATACAGATTGCTCCTCCATTACTTGTACAAATACTGCTCAAAGTTTCGCCGCACTTCGCCGCGCGCGACGTTGCATAAACTATTTCCTTCAAAAACAAAGCGATTTAAGGCAACATCGGCCTACAAGTCACATAATTAGGTAGCAATTTGATCTGTGAATATGATAGCGTTTTCAGATTTCAGAAAAGTCTTCATTCAAAAAAGTTACATGCATCGGACGCTTTTTTGCCAAGTTTGCCAGATGCTCCCCGCTTTTACAAAACTTAGCGCGGGTATTGTACTTATTTGAATTTTTCAATTCGATCCAAAGTTTTGAACGACTTTGAGTAAAGCCTTGAGTTGACAAGCATTTTTTACACGATTTCTTCGTTTATCCGATTGGATTAGTGCAAAAAGATCATTGTTTGGGGTCGGATCGAACTTGTATTTGCTGAGCACTCTGTCGAGTCGGCAGCATTCTGTACTCCAGCAGCCTCTACTTACTCCACGTAATCTGTGCAAACATATCACTTTCTTGAGACACATTAACTGTGGGTTATTTTTGGTGGACAAAAATCGGAAATCACATATTTTTTCTCCCTTTTCCAACAATTTTAAATTTTTTGCGAACGCATTTTTTTGCCGGTTTTTTTTTCAAACAGAGTGTGTACTCACATTGCCCCTGAAAAAAGTTGTTTTTCTCAGATTTCGATTTTTTTATTTATCATTTGCATGAAAATTATGTACTTCTGCTGTCACAAACTTTCACATTCTGGCTGTTAGTACGATTCCCAGAGCACTCTATTCCTGGAACTGTCTGGCTGTGTCCATTCCCTATGAGATGGCTGTCGGCTCATCAAAGACACTGCACGTGTCTCTCCATTTCAATTGAAATCGTCGGCATTTTCAAGGAACAAACGGCTCTATTATGAGCTCGTATTCCTCAAGAACATGTGAGGTTTCTTTCTCCGTTATCTTAAGGGTGGTTGGAGACAGAAAAAACCCGTCAACCGTACGACCCCGTTCCGTTCACAGGAGTCTCCTGTGACGAATTTGATCCTTGTCTGGTCATATTTCTGGAACTTCGTCCCCTAAACTGATATTTCTGAAATTCAAGTCAATGATAAATCAATGTGCCGATTCCTCTGGTAAACTGATATTCATATACTAGAATGATAGTAAAAATAGCTATTTTTCCGTGAACGCACGCCTGATTTGTAGTAGAAACAGTCGGAAGACGACCCCTTCTATATAGTTTCCGACCGACCCCTTTTTATATTAGTATTAAGTCTAACAAAATTTTTTCCAGAGAATTCTTTCTATATGGTTGAAGTTTTGTAAAATTTCAGTTATTAATAAAATCAATGCCCCCTTTAGAAGAAGAAACCCGGTACATGACCTCTCCCAGAACTCTCCGATCCCTTCGCTCTTGAAAAGTTATTTTCGTTAAAAAAACTGATGTAGTTGAAATATTTGAAAACATGGAATAGCGCTATCATGTTGCAGCCTTTCAGTACTAACGGGAGAAAAAATCCAATACGACCCCTCTCAGCGTCGCACTCCGGCCCCCCCAATTTCTTGATATGTTTTTTTCCTGATAACACTTTGACCTATGTACTTACCATTTGAAATAGAAGAAATCATCTTATCCATTGACTACCGCATTCCCTTGTATTCACCGAAAACAGTATGCCACCCCCTACGGCATTCTTACGCTGAGGAGAAACGAGGCAATTCAGAAGACCAGGAAAGAACTCAATACTCCGACCTTATGGCCTCAGCCTTGTTCTTCTCTGACCTCCCTCACCGAATTTTCGCTCTCATATAACTCATTTTATAAACTGCATAAATTTTGTAGAAATGGCACTGTCCGCCCACGCGGTCGGCATGCGTATAGCGCGGCCGTCGCGAGGCACTTATTTGGCTAACCTTCCTTCCCATTCCTGTGAACAACTGACTGGGAAACTATTCCCTATTTGTCTAGTAATGGTGCTCATCGCTTTACGAGTTTGGGAAATGCCTCTACGACGACCGCCCGACACGCACGCCGACCGTGTGACCGTACAGACCCTTCCGGACAGACCTTACATATAATCTGGGACAATGCTTAAGACGAAGAACAAGGGCAGCAATGTGACTCCATCACCATACTATTCTGAATTCTAGGCATTCTAATCTTCACATATATCGAAAAGCGCTCACATCCGAAAGGTTAGGTAAAGGTTGAAATACCCCCTAAGGCGACAAATCACAGTACCCTAGAATTGGACTTTTCACTGCACTTTAACGACGTATATATGAACAGCGGACCATTGCAGCCATCTGTATCACGCGACAGAAAATTTTCAAAATCGTCTTATGTCGCGTAGAGCTTCTGTAGCACGCATGCAGACGCAAATTTAATAGCCCATTAAGCGCGTATCTTAACGACTCTCGTCACTTCTATTTAGTGCACCGTCAACTAACTAGCATTTTCATGGGCATTCCTCTGTTTTATTGCCAAGGCTAATTGTTTCGGACAAGGGTTTTTTCAGAGTCCCATTTTCGCACGAAACTGATTTTATCTTGAATTTTCCAAACTCGAGACCCTGAAATTGAACAACTCCTTTTGTTCCCAAAAAATTGCTGGAAAGGTTGGAAAAGGCTTTTTCGCTAGAATTGGCTCATGCGCTTAGTGTACTAGCACTAATGCGATTTGACAGCTATAGGGGAAGTTAGGGGCAGATAACTGGTCCCTAACTCATAAAAGGGCAGTTGTTTTTTTTTTCGGTGAGGTCATTGTGGGAAACTCTCTTTGTGAAGTCCCGTATAAAGTTCGGCGCTTGATGTCCATCCACCTATGTACTATCAATTCAATTGAAATGATAAATTCTCTCTCTTCTCTATTTCATACTTCTTAGTCATATCGCTTCTAGAAATTGTATAGATAGTTGAAATTTTTTTTTCCGAAATGCTAAGATTAGTATGAGTTAAATCGCTTTGGAGGATTTAAAAAATCAGACAGCATGTTAATTTCTTGATATGATCATGTTTCTTTGCAACAGCTTGTTTTCAGAATATTAAAAAAACAAAAGATTTTTTTTTCAGAATGTTTTATGCGCTTTTTCCCTAATGAATTCAGGTCAAAATTTAAAGTATTGAATTTAGCAAAAAAAAACCTGCTGTCTCTCTCTCCAGGAGTTTTTTTGCAGGTTACCCATGTTTCAACGCATAAGATCGTCCCTAAAACCATTAATTTTTTATTACGTTTTTTGGTTCTAGCAGAAATTTTTCGGAATATTCGTATAACTCAAGTTGCATTTAGGTGGTATTAATTTTTTCTGAGAATCTTCGAAAAATGGTCATGCTTTTATGAATCAGACGGCTTCTCAAAGTTTTATGCCTCTTAAATACGTGAATATTTGAATTTTCGTGTTTCCAATCATCAGATTGCTATTCAGGTTTTTTATATTCTTTGAACGGATTTTTTGATTTCTTCTTCAGAAGTCGAGATGATTATCATCCTTATAGAAATTTTTCTACAGAACTAGTGAATTAAGTTCCCCAAAAAATATTACCTTTAAGAATTTAGTGGATAAAGTTATTGAAATGTTCAACGAACGTCTTATACTGTGCTTCTCTGGGCCGAAATCCGGTCCGCAATTGCGCCTCGACACGCTTCGCGGCCGCACGCGCTCGAGTCAGTTGAGTTCCCAGCGCCAAAGCCGACTCGATATGGCTTTTTTATACAGGTTTCTCCGATTTCGTTTAGTTTCCAGTTTCTAAAACCCAATTAGAGTCAAAAGATCGACGGGTGCGGTGCTGGAAACTGTTCCGACTCGAAAGCGCTCGGCCGCAGAGCGTGTCGAGACGCAATTGCGGACCGAAATTTGGCCAGGAGAAGCACAGTATATCAGATTACGACGAAGGCAATCATAAGTGGGTTCGGTTCAGAATATTCGATATTAACTTCAGAATTTCTGTTTTTTCTCTCTCAAACTGTTTAATTGCGATTCTTAAATGCTTCAGATTGCCGCCACCTCTGCCAGAATTTTTTTTGTCAATTGTTTTTCTAAATTTTTCTGCAAATAAAATGTTTCTCTCGACCCAAATAGCCTATAGAAATATAGTTTTCACTGAACTACTATTTTCTTGTAAAATGAATAAAAAAATATACGAACTGGTGAGTTTAACAGTATTTTTTTGTATTTCGATTCCTGAGTTTTCGCTGTTTTCTCGAAATGTTTTGGTTTGTAAATCAGATTATTTACAAAATTCAGATATATCATTTTTGAATATTTGCTGAGAAAGATCACAGTAAGGCTTACAATTTCTTTGGGCAAGTCTCAGAAGAATCCAGAATGGTCTCAGGGTTAGCGACCACCCATGGAGCGTTTTATTCTACAGCTCGCTTCCGCAGTTAATCTCCTGATGTTCACCCATTAATTTTAATCCTCTCCAATAGATTTATTAACTCAAGTTGATAGCTCAAGCACCGCCTATGAGATATATGTAGTTCTTGCCAATGCTTTCTCTTGGTTGACGTATATCCCTTGGGACCACCCATGATGCCGGGTCCTCTCCACTGTTGAGTTCCACTGCTTACAGCTTAGGAACAACCTTTGTGTCTACCCTGCCGCAGCCCGCTCCTGCAGTTGATATTCAAGGGATTACCCATGAGACTTGGTCCGCTCTCTGGGTGATTCCCGGAAAGACATTGAGATTCAGGAGTCATAAGATTCATGCTAAAGAAATATTTTCGTCTCAGAAGGGGTTTTTTGAAGAAAATTAGGAGAGTTTTCCACACAGATAGTTTAGGGTGCAGTCAAGAATCAAGCCTTTCTAAACACTATAGTCGCTTCATGCGGAATCATTAAGTTCCTCCCTGGCTGGATGACTGCACAGCGAGAAATTTCCAGTATCAGTGCCTGGTCGGAGTGAGTCATTCTGGGGCTATCAGTCACGGCGGCTATTTTCCGCCTGATCAACCTGGTCCGACGGTTTCCTAATATCATCTATTAAAATTTAACATACCCGGAACAGCTGCTGTTGTCCGGCAGCACCCTGTACCGGCCAGCGCGTCCAGTGCAAAACCCATTAGCGAACGCATGTGTTCCTCCCCGAGGTGGAGCGAAAGATTTTCTCCAAAGAAATATTCATCTGAACTCGGCTGCGACGGTTGTTGCAATGCTGTGGGCGGGATCTGTATGTCACCTTCCTTTTTTTCCTTTATTACTGCTTGCTGTTACATCTGGCTGAAGGGGATTCACCTTATTTTTGATGTGATGGCCCTCCTCCACGACTTTGCTTTGATTTAGTGTCGCCTCATCTTCTCACCTATGCGCATAGGTACGGAATACTATTAAGATTATGTGCCTGTGTGGGCTGCCGAGTCGGTGCCTCGAACCTGCCGGGTCGTAGCCTGATAGGCTCTAACCCTGCGGGTTCGCGATAAGTTCACGGCGAATTCTATAAAAGAATGTTGTTGGAATCTTGCTTGATATTCAAGAAAAGTTTTACATAATTCAATGGATTTTGAACAAATTCCTTTTAGAAATGAATATTTATTATAGTAATATTCTCTCGCCTAATTATTAGCTCATTGAACCAGGCGTTCATTCGACAACTTACTTTCCAAGAGAATCGTTCTGAAAGGACTTTTTAAATCAATCTCAAAAGCAGTTTGAGGAAGGTCCCTAAGGCCCTAGTTATGAATCGGCGCTTCGCTGCCGCTGAGTCTTGCTGGACGTCTGCAATTGGTGAGATTTCGAAATTGACCATTAGCAGACATTCCGCGGATGCCAGCGGCAGCGAAACGCCGGTGTAACTATAACTAGGGCTCGAGAAATGAAAATTTTGCAAATAAGAACTATGTACAGTTAGGCCCGCGGATTCTTTCTTCAAGAAAAAACATTCAAATCTCATTCGCAGCGAGCGGTTTAAATCTCACCGGCGGCTGGCGGTATGATAATCTTATCAGCTGCGCTCTTCTCTCGGCTTGAATCGATCAGCTGGCCTACGCACGCGATCGCCGCGCCAGCCGCGGGTGAGATTTAAAAGTTTGTTGTTGAGGAGGCAAGTCATGAACCTAACTATACTAACGCTCGTCAATTAATTGATTATTAGTATTTACTTATTTATTGCTTCCACCATTTGGAAAAGTTTTATCTGTTTTGCGTTTGCTGATTTATCCTTTGTAAAATTTCGTAATTCTCACGACTCATGGCGCGAACGGCGCGGGCGATTCTGCTCCCTCCGTTTGTCATGCGCTCTCTCACTGTCTCTAACCGCCGCTCCGCACCAGCACGCGTAGAAAGCATGCGAATTTCTCGGTTTTATAGCCTATACTTACTTATTTACATGAGTATGTATTTATTCGGTTATTTGCAATTCTATCAACTTTCAAGTCGTCTATACTCTAAGTTTGATAGTTTGATTTCGTTTAGCTATCCACTTACTTATCTTTATTTTTAATATTCATTCATTCATTCATTCATTCATTCATTCATTCATTCATTCATTCATTCATTCATTCATTCATTCATTCATTCATTCATTCATTCTTTCTTTCATCCATCCATCCATCCATTCATTCATTCATTCATTCATTCATTCATTCATTCATTCATTCATTCATTCAATCATTCTTTTGTTTCATTCATTCATTCATTCATTCATTCATTCATTCATTCATTCATTCATTCATTCATTCATTTATTCATTCAATAATTCATTTGATCGGGTAATTTTGACCTCAAATGCTTGATACTCCCATCTGTCCCACTCTGGCTCAGAAAAAAAAATAATTTTTGAAGTTTCATGAAAAATTTCATTTTTTTTTGTTCATTTTGTTCATTTATTTCTTGTCATTCATGTGTTTTTTCACTTGTATTGTAATCATTTATTTATCATTATTTATCTGTTTATCTGTTTAAATAATCATTTATTTTTTACCCATTTGTTTATTTATTTACGTATCTGTTTATTTCATTATTAATTTATTCATCCGTTTCGATATTAATTTATTTTTTACCTGTTTATATATTTATTTTTATTTTTTTATTCATTTAGTTAGTCAGTTAGTTAGTCAGTTAGTTAGTTAGTTAGTTAGTCAGTTAGTTATTATTTTATCCATTGTGTGTTTATTTATTCATTCGATCAACTATTTATTTACTCACTTGTTTGTAAGAGGAAATTTTATTTCTCTCGATAAAGACTGGAAGAAGATTCAGAAAAAAAACGTCATTTACGTATTTAATTATTTTTTAACTGTCCAAATATTTGGCTGTTCTTCATTCATTCGATCATTCATGCAGCTATTCATATGTTTACGTATTTGTTTATTTATTCAGGCATTTATTCATTTATTTATTTATCTATTTATTTATTGGTTTGTTGATTTATTCATTCGCTTATATTTATTCATTCATTTTTCGGTTTACTTAAATACTTATTAATTTTTTTCTACTTGTATTTATGCATTTATCCACCCATTTAATAATTCAGAAGCGTCAATTCGTTCTAAATCCAGTGTTATTTTAAGATCCGCCATTATCGCAAAGTTTCGGGGTTCGTCGAGGATTACAGCGATAGCGGCAGCGATTTATCACCATATAATCCGATTTAGCGCCGCGTCCACTGGACTGGGCTCATTTTCGTTTTGTGATGGCAACTGTCCATTATCCCCATAATCTTTGCTTTTTTGCACAGAAAAGATATGTGAAGCAGTAGCGAAAAACTCATGGTTTGTTGTGTTTTTAGGTTTCATTGGAGTCCACGAAGTCTCAATTTTCATGCTGGCCGAGAATCACGTGAGAACAATGCTTTGTGAGGAATCTATTCAGAGTTAACTGTGTTTAAGGCAGTTTTGTGAGGGCATAATGAATGCACATAAATGGGAAATAAAAGCATTTGTTTGGATAGAAAAACGGTGAATTCCAAGCATCATCACACGCCTATCGATAAGCATGACGCTATCAGCTAGAAAATGCCCACGCGTTCAATTAACCGGACCGGCGCCAAGATTCTGTTTTTGAAGTACACAACAAATATTTTTCACATTTCCGTCATAGTTCAATGTTCTCAAATTAAGGAGATTTTTAAATTCGTGCGTTTCCGTTTCGAGCGCTGAAGTTGTCCGCTAAAGTAGTTGTCAGTATCAATGAAAGTTCCCTCTCTCCGTCCCCCTTTGGCTATGTTGTTCCACGATCCTCTCCACATCACCATTCCCTTCTCTTTGTCTCCCTCTCCCTCTCCCTCTCCCTCTCCCTCTCCCTCTCCTCTCTCCCTCTCCCTCTCCTCTCCCTCTCCTCTCCCTCTCCTCCTCTCCCTCTCCCTCTCCCTCTCCCTCTCCCTCTCCCTCTCCCTCTCCCTCTCCCTCTCCCTCTCCCTCTCCTCTCCTTTCTCTCATCCCCTTCTCTTTTAGTTTCTCTCCATTCCTCTCTCTTATTTTCCTCTCTCTTTTAGTATCTCTCTGTTCCTCAATCTTTCTCCTGCCTTTCCCTCCCATTTTCGCTCTCTCGCTCTGCTTATATTCCTGTGTTTCTGCCCACACTTCAATCGCGCAGTCTTTCAGTCCTTTTGTCTCTCCTCTACGTGTCTCTCTGTCTTTCTCCGTATCCCTCCTTCTGTCACTTTTCTGTATCTTTATTTTTCTCCATCCTGCTTCCTTCACGCCTGTCATTGTCTCCGTCTCAATGTCTTTCCGTCTCTATCCCGGCTCATTTATCTGTATGTCTCTCTGTCTGTCTCACTGTCATCTCTTGCTCTCTCTGTAACTCTCCTGCGCTGTTTGCCTGTCTCTGTTTTCACGCCTGCTCCTGGTTGTACGTGCAGTACATGCATACAACTCGAAGGAACAGTTGTCCAGTCTTTCGAAAATTGAAACACTAGGTTATTCCAGTCAAGCGATGGGGTCCCGAGTGAAGCCAGTGTGATCTTCCTATCCTTGCTGCTCTCTATCTGTGCCCCTTTCTATGTGTTTGTGTCGTCGCCTTTTTAAGAAGCCCATTTATCCGGGAGATTTGAGCCTCTGTGAAAGCCGACTTGCATACATATTCTTGGTTATTTTGAGTTGCTCACTGCTCCTATGGGGCCTGCACATACATAATGAATTGCTGGGACTATTCATCTTCCGAAAAGGTCCAGCCTTTTGGTCAGGCAATAAACTCTCGGATAGTACCCATAAATTATGCATTATCATTGCATGTAAATATGCTGCTCACTTCATGGAAACTTTCAAGGTACATAGAAAAAATAGTATCTTTTTTTTTTGAAAAAAAGATAAGTTCCATTACAGTTTTTTTGTTTTTTTTTCTCAGTTTTCTCCCTTGAAAAAAGTTTCCTAACAAATTCAATAGAATTTTTCTCACCCAATGATTATGTAGTTTGCCCATCGCTGACCGACTGAATGCGGCACCGGATTAGCGCAGGAAAAAAAGAACTTACTCTCCCAAGAATCGCTGATAATACTGTTCACTACACAGTGCTTACTTTTTGTACTAGGTTTTTAGGAAGGCACCTCAAGAGCTCAGCTGATTAGCTAATCTGATTACTGCTTTTTTTGACACGGCTGACAGAGGCAGTTCATAGTGTTGCTTAATTCTGATTGGCCACATTCGGAATCTTTTGACTTCTTGTGTTTATCAAGGGCGCAATATATCCTCTGTTCCAGAGCCAAGTTTACTCTGTTCCTAAGGGTGCGTGTGCGGAGTGAGAGGAAAGACAGTGAGAAAGTATGGGGAAGACAAGACGCAGAGTACGCACGCGCACGCCCGCCGTCGAAGGAAATCAATTTGCGATGTAGAGGGTATTTCGTGTGAGATAATTTGCTTTGAGGAGTTCAACTATCATACAAAGAATCATAGACTACGGAAGTAATTAAATGGCAATAAAAACTAACTCGAAAAACTAAACAGGAGGACAGGAGAAAGGGTGAGTAGGATCAAGCGAGAGAGCCAGAGAAAGTGAGGACAGAGGAAGGATAGATTCAAAGTGAGATGGAGAAAGCGAGAGAGAGAGAGAGAGAGAGAGAGAGAGAGGTGGTGCGTGAGAGCAAATCGGAGCTGGCAAAGAGAGAAAGGGAGAGCATGACCGAGAGTGAAAGAAAAAAGAATATGGTTGCGTAGACGATGAGAAATAAGGAAAAGGTGGGGTGAAGAGCGGAAAGGAAGAAGAAAAGAAGGAAAATTGTGAGCCAGATAAGAAATTCAGTGCGAAGGAGAGAAGAAAAAATTTAAGACATTGAGATATGGAAAGGGAGTACGAAGGAAAGGGCGAGTATTGTGATACGAGAAATCATCCAGGAAACAAAAATAGGAAGAGGGAGGGGGTAACTAGAGGTATGCATGTGGAGGTTGATTGAAGAGGGGGAATAAAACAGGGCAAATGGAAGTAGGAAGAAGTAAAAGAGTGATAGAGAGGGTTGAATCGAAAGGTGGAGAGAAGCATATCGAAAGATAAAGGAAGCAAGGAAGAAAAGTAGGACAGAAAAGAGAGGAGGAGAAGGCTGATAAAGAAGGAGATGCCAACGTATAGAGAGGAGTGTGAAAGAGGGAGGAAGGCAGGTGCGAGAGAAACGCGCAGAAGTGAGAGGTAGGAATGAATTGAATAAGGGAGACGTAGAGAAAGCGAGTTAAAATGGTAGAAAAAGAAAGAACACCACTGAGAGAGTGGAAGGATGAGAGAAGGAAGAGAAGGAGGTATGAGGATTTTCAGAACGTAAGAGAAAAAGAGGTTCAGGTAAGCTTTTGTACGGAGATCAATAAAGATGACGTAGAAAAAAAGGAGGAGGGGGTTGAGAGGGAAGCAAATGAAAGAGGAGTGTGTTATAAAGGAGAGGAGAAGGGTATGTAGTATTAGAGAAATAAGTATCTAGAAACGAAAGTGAAGAGGATGTGTTCATGGAACACATGAATAGGAGCGAAAGACAGATGAAGAGGAAAATGTTAGACAGGAGTGAGTGAAGAGAGAGGGTGTGTGAGAGAGAGAGAGTAAGAAAGAGTGTGTGTGTGATAGAGAGGGTGAGTGGGGTTAGTACATAGAGGAAGAGAAAAGGTATGTTTGAGGTTTAGAGAAGGAGTTTTGAGAAAGTGTGGGAAAGCTCGAGAGAAAGAAAACAAGGTGGTGTTAGCCACAGAGATACAGCGGATAATAAAAGAGGAGACATAATAGAAAAGAAAATCAGTAAACTAGGTGTGAATAGTGGGAGAGGAACAGATCGAAGATATATAGAAATAAAAGAGAAATGAGGAGGAAAAATCAACAAATTAGGTGAATCAAAGGAAGAGAACGGGAGGGCAGTTAGATAGAAAGAAAAAACGCTGCTGAGTTCGAGGGAGATCGGTAGAAAACAAGGTTGAGCAGGCCGTTGCGACCGATGACACAAATTCTACGACCCCCCCCTTGTTGACCGAAATTTCTACGAACCCCTCCCCTCTCCCTCTGGGATGCGGAAATCTTCACGACGAAACCCGTGGCTTCTTGTCGGCTAAAATTCTTAATTTCGTTACAGTCGACTTCAACATGATAATAGAACCATCTTCCTTGAGCCTCTGGAACTAATCTCCATTTATACTGTCCAGAATTTTTTACGCGACTGACTACTTCCACCCAGGGAAGAGCGGAGTTCCGCGTTTCGCGTTCCGAAACCCGCAGTTTCGCACATTTTTGGCATTCCGCGTTCCGCATTTCGAAAACCGCAGAAAACGCCGCGGAATGCGAATATATCGGGTCGTCTGGGACGTAAGAAAACATTAGATCATTTCTGAATTTTTCCGCGTTTCGCGTTCCAAAAACCGCATTTCCGCGCATTTTCAGGCGATTCGCGCCCGATTTCCGAAACCCGAGAAAAAAATTTCTGTTCCGAAACCAGAAAACCGATTTCCGAAATTTCATATTTTTATTCCGCTCATCCCTGCTTCCACCCCATTCTACCTTTCCAAGTGGTTTGGAGATGAATCCCAAATTTTTCAACATTTTTTTACGAGCCCTCCCTAAGAAAATTTTTTCGACAAAATCTCGAAATTTTTACGACCCCGCTTTGCGATCTGCTCAACCATGGTAGAAAAATAGAGACAAACGTGGAAAACCAGAGGAAAACGGTTAACATTAGTGAATTCAGGTAAGCAATACATATTCTAGAATAGGCCAGCTTTTTTTCGCTTTTTTCTCTCTTTCGTTCTTTTTTATGCTTTTAGCTCCTTCTCTCAGCAGCGCTCATATGGTTTTCTTGAATGCAAACTTTTTTCATTTCGTTTCACGCAGGATTTATGGCCTGTCGGACATCCGCCTCGTATTGTGGGAGGTATTTTCTAGAACTCCATCTTCTTAATATTTTCTTCCTATCAAAATTGGAAAGTTTATTCTTTTCATTGGCACAAAATATTTAACAATTGTTCGTCTGACAGATTCTTCGCTAGCCCAAAGATTTCCGTAGATTCATATCAGCCGATTTCGGAAGATGAATTTGCCGTGAAAAACTTTGGAGGTTTTTCCAAATTTCCATATTGTTTCCCATCCTGATTCAAATAGGTATACGGTAATGCGTCTGAAAAAAGGTGCTCTCGAGTTTCAAGGTCAACCTCATCCTCCTCCACCTCCATCTCTTCAGTCGACCTCAATCAGCTCAACGAGGAGGAAAGTTCGTTGTCGTGTCTCTATGCCAAATGGAATCCAGCCTCCGTCTGCATTGGACCGTAGCAGTTGCAATTTTTCAAGGACTATTCCATTAAAGCGCTGGAAGCATTCTGGATCAGTGCGAGAGATCCCAAGGTCAACCGGAAGGACGAGGGTATAAATATAACACGGGAACTCCAACCCTACATCAGACTCGGCTTCTGATTAGGGTACTTTCTGTCACTCTGGTACCCGCTTTGTTGTTCTACTGATCACATGGTTTTCTGAGGACTTTTGAACAGGTATGCCACTCAGTTCTATGTTTCCGTGCCTTTCGTTTTGGAAAATTTGTCTGAATTTCTGTAGGATAGGCATCTAACATTTGGCCGATTAATTTTACAAGTAAATTTGACCGTTTCAGACTCCGACGAGGGCGAATCCGCCGAAACGTTAGTCAATAAAGTCATCTTACCACCTCGTGCGTGCTACAGACGAACGTTCAACACATTGTTCTGATGCCGAGGTTTATCGAGAGTCGAACTTGGAGATTATTCCATTAAAGATACCGCGCGCTCTATTATTCAGCAACGACGCGTGGAATATTGCGCAACCCATTTGGTTCAATTATTCTTCGAACTTTGAGGTGCAAGATTTGAGGTTGAGGTTTCACAACTTTTTTTAATATTGTTAACCAGCTTTCGGGTCTTTTTTCTTTTAAAAATCGAAATTCGAGTAACTCAGAGTCTCTGAGAACTTGTGTAAACAGTAAATACAATACAGTGCGTTCAGAAAGTATAGGGACACCCCCGAAAATCAAGGTTTTCAAAATCATGTTATATTTGGCTGTTCATAAATGAATTCAACAAGGTGAAAAACCTCTATTTGTTCATTTCTATAACAGCTGAGCAATTCTACAGGAATTTATTTCAAATTTCAGATTTTTTCGCCGTTCAGAAAGTATAGGGACACAACACAAAAACAAAAATTATTGAACAAAGAAAGAATTAAACATACAATCTAAAATGAAATAGCTGCAACACCATTAGCAATGATCTCAAACATTCTCTTTGGTATAGAATTGATCAAATTGGCGATGAGGTTTTCATCCAGATCATCCCACGCTTCGAGGATAGCGACCTTCAGCTCATCTATGTACCGTTCTGTACTGCTTATTGTTGGCATAAACCTGGCGCACAAGTATGCCCCAGATATTCTCTATCGGGTTACAATCTGGACTACACGCGGGCCATTCCAAGAAACGAATTCGATGACGTAGAAACCAGGTTTTTGTAGACCTGGACACATGTACCACCGTGTTGTCTTGCTGGAAAGTGAAACGCTGACGTCGTGTACCGGTCGAAAATGGCAGTAGATGTGTGCGCAGAGTTTCTTGATATTCCTCCGAGCTCATGCGACAAGAAGTGAGGGCCAATTCCAAAACACCTTCGCTACTGAATGCTCCCCAACACATCACCGAGCCATCGCCGAAATTCCGCTTGCTGAAAATCAATGGATCCTTGCGCAGATCTCGCCAGTAGGATCGAGCACCATCCGGTCCGTCAAGATTAAACTTTTTCTCGTCTGAAAAGATGACCTAAAATTTTTTGTGTCATTTCTCGATTTTTTCCGGATTTTATGAGACTGCCTCACCTTTGTCCAATCAGTTGCCATGTTCCTCTTTGCAAATTCAAGTCGAGCCTCTTTATGGTTTGCAGATAACGACGGAGCCTTCTTCATCACTTGTCGAATAATGTTTTTATCGCCATTTATGGTGTTCCAGACTGTCTTTTTCGAAACACTGAGCGATAATTCAGACCTAATCTGGTTCAGCGACAGTGTGCTGTTGGAGCAGAGCCGAATAATTCTCCGCGAATCTTGATTGCTGATCTTCTTCGGCCGTCCAGTACGTTTTGCAGTACCGTAGTAATCTGGATCTCGCAGGAACTGGTTGATACAGTTGACAGATCTTCCGAGCTGGGTGGCGATTCGACGTTGGCTCAACGCTGAGCGCACGAATTTGAGCTTGTTCAGCAGCAGTTAGAGCAGTACCACGAGCCATTTTAGGAATAAAGATATCACATGTACTCATCTTGAGTTTATGTAGCGAACTTGCAACGGGAAATTTTGTTTGGATTAAAAATCTGAATTTTCGAAGGGTGTCCCTACACTTTCCGAACGGCGAAAAATTCTAAAAGTTGAGATAAAATCTTACAAAATTTCATAATTGTTGTATAAATAATCAAACAGAGGTTTTCCATGATGCTGAATTCATTGATGATTAGTATTGATCACCAAACACAAAGTTTTATTGGAAACCTCGATTTTCGGGGGAGTCCCTATACTTTCTGAACGCACTGTAGCAATGAGAGATTTTGTGAAAGAAATATCAATTCTGCGTGTTGGCGTGTATTGCTCACTGCGGACAAAATATCGAACCATGCGTCGGAAATTCTTTTGCGCTTCGAAATTCTTGAGTAAGTGACTTCATTGTCTGTTTCGTGTACCCTAAAAACTCTTTTCAAAATAGGATGGTTCAATGCACATGCTTAGACATTAGAGTTTATCGGGATAAAGAGTATTTAAAATTCGCTTACCGTTCCTACAGTGAGACGAACACCCACTGATTCAACACTGAGCAGGATAACTGTTATATGACGTGGGTGGAGAGACCCGATGGGTTGGCTGGACCAAGAGATTTTCACCCACTTCCGGACCGTTTTTTGCTGAACTTCCGTCCTTACTCTTTTGGGAGGGACCCAAACCTTACGTTTTTGCGTAAAAACGGACAAATTTTCCATCGTGAACACTACCTTTAAATAACGAGACCTTCCGGTTGTCCTCGGGCGAAAATCTGTGCCAACATATTTTGGTGAAATTCCAAGGGTGTGAGTTGCACCAAAATTGGTTTTGAAGTGAATTTGTGAGTTAATCATTTCCATGCAAATCATAATCATCACCGTTCTTTCTTCTCATAAACAAATTCGATGAATCATAGACGGCTGCTGGGCAAGTAAAGGAACCCTGTGTGTTTACACTTGCATACATATAGGAGTGCAAAGTCATCACGATCACCACTCAATTGTCTACATAATTCCACTTGTAATGGTCCTAGCGAGAAACCCTCCAGTTTTCTGCGTTTTCGGCAAAATAGTCAGTGTCAAACGTCATTCATCGAATTTAGAATCCGCAACATTTTTATAGCCCTAAAATCAGATTATGGGAAGGGGATTAGTGCTAAACCTGATTCCGGGAACTATAACCACAGTGCGGATGATCATCACCCTCCACACCACACCGAATCATCTCCTGAACACCCCAGCTTGACTTTTTCGTCGAGGGGTTATAAAACGAGAAACTTGTCCCCTCTTCCGATCCCAGCCGCGGGCCAATAAAAGTTACGTGACACGGGAGGGGACGTCTCCTCCCTGTTGATGGCTCTTTTCTCCCTGCTACTTATGTACATGCAAACAGACAGGCAGACCCCATGGATCTATGCATGCAAATTTGGCCCTCGTTTACTGGTTTTCCCATCATTCCGATATCATTCTCTCGGCTTGAGATATCTTGGTTTGCCCTCAGAATATTGATTCTCTCTGACAAAACTAAAACTGTCCCGCGCGTGTCCCATGCAGTAGAAAATAAGGAACTTTGAACTCGCGCCATGTTCGTATCACTGATTTAATAACAATTTTGGATCCAAAAACAGCCTCGAGGGAAAAAAGATGAAGAACCTGACGTTCGTCGTACAGTTCGAACAACACTCCAAGAGACGATTGTTTTAAAATGGCTTCTGCGTGAATTTGAATTTCGCTTTTTCCATTAGAAACTGAGAGGCTTGGTAATCATCTGGCAAAATTTCATTTTTCATGTTATTGTATCTGAGCGAAAACATGAATGTTGACATAGTTGCGAGTCTTGAAGCATTTTTTTCAACCGGAAAACGGAACATTTCCCTCTGCCCAGGCCAACCAACTCCGAAGACTATTAGACGGACTTCCACGCAATCTCATCCCCATTCTTGTCTTTCTGCATTCAATTGTTTTCGAGTTCCATTAAAATCTCGAATAACATTTAGGCGCTCAACTCTTATCTGAACAAATCAAATATACATTTATTCAAAAAATTCTAAAATTTAATAGAAAGTTTGACTCTTTATTTTATTCATTTAATCGATGTGCTCGGGATCAGGGTTCGGCGAAATTTTTTCTGAATTTCGGAAATCGGATAGACCGACTCAATTTCGGGAATCGGAATGCGGAAATCGGAAATTCGTTGGCGAAATTCTTAACCCTCACCTGTTAACCGTACCTACCAAAAAAAAACTTGTCCTGATCCTTCTTCACTGAATAATTTCCATGTAGACACAATCAACTCTGGCTTTGCAAAAATTGTAGACGGACCGCGAATTTGAATTTAACGCCCGAAAAAAAACCCCTAGGGATCTGGCAAGGAAAAGTGTACAAGAATCCAAAAATGGGGCTATTTGCGATTTCTTCCGCATTTCGGGATTTTTTTTCGGAAATCGGAAGACCAAAAACCATCGGGAATCGGAATTCCGCTCATCGATGCTCGGGATTTAACAAAGGAGCCACAATAAGTCATAGAGACCATTCCAAATGATATGTACTTGTCCAGAATCATTTTCGGACGAAAAGTCCCGATATGCTCATCGCAGCTTCCTAGACCCACTCTGAAAAAAGTTAGAGGCATTTTTTCTCTGATTTTCGTGCCTATTGCACCCTCCAGAAAGCGCATTATTTTTACGAAAATCCGGAAACGGACCTTATAATCGTGTTCAGCGCCCAAAACTACCTCCCCCCTAAGCAAAGTTTGGTTGAAGGAACATTTTCCGAACTTAGCGCAGACTAACAGCGTTTTGGACTTGTACGGATTTTCGGTTGGGCGTTTATTTATACCAATTAGAGGGCTCTGGGAGCGTTTTTGAAAAATATTCCAGATTTGACTTGAAATTCGCTTTGGGGGGGGGGGTTATTGGGGTGCTGATTACGAATCTGGTGTTCATCTATCGATTTTACGAAGTTTTCGGCTGTATTCGTTCACAGATGCCTATCGGGGGAGAATTTGATGGCAAATCGCGACTTTTGACGAATTCCGGAGTGCTTCTATAGATTATGCTCAAACTATTTCTCTGAGGGTTAATTGGAGTGCTGAACACGAATCTGTTGTCAGTTTATCGATTTTTGACAGCTTATGGTAGATTACGGTGGGCATACGGTAGTTTGGTCAAAGTCTCAGATTTGTCTTAAAGTTTCCATGTGGGGGTTATTTGGGGTGCTGAATATGAATTCGATGTCCATTTGTCGATTCTCGAATTATTAAGGTAGGTTCTGCCTCCTAAATGGCATGTTACCCACTGTAACCTACAGTGGACCTTTAAATTTCAACAAGCGAACCCCAGATTCGTGTTCAGCACCCCAGGTTACCCCTACATACATGTTTTTAGCAAAATCCGGAGAGAACTTTTAAAACACCCTAAAAATCCCATGCGGGTACCCTTACCTTGCCGCGAAGCTTAAGAAACGCTCATAGCTTTTTTCAGAGTGGTTCTAGACAGCTGCGATGGGCATATTCCGACTTTTCGTTCAAAAATGATTCTAGAAAAGTACATTTCATTCAGAATGGTCACTATGACTTATTTTGGTTCCCTTGTAAGATCAGTCGCTTTTTTCAATTGATTGATCGGTTTCAGAATGTATTTTTTTGTAATTTCTTTCTATTTTTCGAGTGATTCAAGAATATGAATTTTCAGTTTCTCGAGTGCAAGAGTCAATAGGAAGATGAACTAGACGATTTTCTGAATATATGTACTTTGCATATATTATATTTTGCGATCAGGCTGGACGTGGCAGAGTTTCTTGGCAACTTGCCCTCGAAAACGTCCGCGGCGCCACAAGCTTGTCAGAACGGGGGGGGGGGTGGGGCGGAGCGGGCTAAGCAGGCGTACTGAGCTAACGAAATCATCACTTCACCGTCGTTTTTATCGATCTCTGGCCGGTTTTCGATGCTTTCTTCGTCCCTATTCCCTACCGCATCTGTCATCGTAGTGTTTCACAGTGAAAAACTCAAAAACGAGATTCATCGTGGACATTGCCTTTGATCGCATAAAGTGCTCGACATGTAGTTCTTGAAATACATTGTTTGAAATAACACTCGGGAACCCGAAATTTTCACAATTAGTAAGTCAGTATTCTAAAATTCACCTGTTCATCAGTTCTATACGAAAATAGGAGTTTCTGGAGTAAAGTTCTCATTCCGAAATCTTCGAATTCGAAAACTTGTTGGAAAACCCGGTTTGGAAAAGAAAATTGAGTTTTCAAACACTCCTTTACCCTCCTCACAATTACTCGTGTGATCCTACTTTTTATATTAGTCGAGTATCCGAATTTTTCAAAATTTAGATTTTTTTCAATCTTTTCAATCAATCGAATATTCGAATACTGCGCTTCTCTGGGCCGAAGTCTGGTCCGAAATTGCGTCTCGACACGCTTTGCAGCCGTGAGCTTTCGAGTCGGAGGAGTTTGTAGCGCCGCAGCTGCCGAACTGTTGACTCTAGGTGGGTATTAGAAACTGGAAACTGAACTAAATTGGAGAAAACTGTATAGAAAAGCCATAAAGCTAAAAGATATCAGACTTTTTTCGGATACCCGGGCTGAAGAGAGTGTTTGGAGAAACCGTTGAATCGTTTCCCTGATCAACGTTCATGATGAAATGCCGATTGTTTTTCAAAAAAAAATCAACAGCGAGTTTTTCATGGATGCCTTGTTTTTCACCCTCTTACATAGACCTAATATAAACAATGCCTTGTCCTCTAATCCTACGGCTCTGCTAGAAAGTTTCCACTGCTTCTCTGTTTTCTTTTTCATCACTCGAATTCCCTTCTTTTTTTTTTCTACAGACTTCTCGATAAAATCGTAGTTTTTACTAGATGTTCTGTTCAGTGATTCGCTAAAAAATTGAATCGAAATTCAAATAACCAGATTGAGGTTGTTAATCAATGATTATATCTTGTTCTGCACTTCCCTTCGAAAGTCTATAACAGTTATATCAATAAGAGTTCTATTAATCTTTCAGGTTCCCTGAAACATCATTTTGGGGTGTTTCAAAAGCATATACACGCTCTCAAAATTTGTTAGAATAGGGCTTTAATTGGTCCTTGCGACGTCTAGTAGTACGCTCACGCCGCTGGAAGCGTCAGAAACGAGTCAAAATGGCTATATTCGGGCATTATTGGGACAGAAAAACATTCAGTCTCCGCCTTGTTTCTTTACACTTCCCACCTTTCTAAACAATCTCGTCCAAATCAGCTTCTAAAATACGGCAACTTGGCTAGTATTTGATGCGTCCAACGACGTGGGTGTCCTAGTACAGACAGTAAGGCATATTGGCTTCGCTATCTCGACCACATTGCCGCTAGCTTTGCTATTTGAACCAGGCGGGCATGCTACGATGCAACTCGTCCACTCCCCAACCATTAAAAAACAATCCATTATTTCTTTATTCGAACCGCGTTTTTATCGTTTTTTGGTCAGCTTCCAGTATACAACCAGCTCCAAACTTTCGATTGACAACATAATATATGTAGGCATATTATTTTTGAACGTGTTTGCTGCCTTTAAGAGAGCACTCCAACTTCAGAAGGTAAAACTCGATATTATACTCGGATCGCCGTGTATAGCAACCCCGACAAGCGCGAAATCTCAATTCGCTCAAATAAGCGAGGAAAAAGTTGACCGCGTCTCCCAAAAGGAAAATAGGGCACGCCCATCGACAAGTTTTCGGTCCCAATAGGGACCAGACTCGTGATGGATTTTTATCAAAATCTATGTTCTTCCACTTGTTTTCGATTTAACATCAAAGGGGGGAGGGCAGCTTGAGTGGGATGGCTGCGGAAAGCGGTAAAAACAGGTTAGAGACTAATCGCTGCTCAAATTCAAAATCTTTGAGGAGCCATAACTCCGCTCGTAGTGAGTTCTGTGGAACTTCCGGGACCACGTTGTAATGAGCGTGAAATTCTCTTCAGGTCAAGCAAAAAATAAACAAATATAAACTGAATAAGGATTCTGAGATTGGACTGTGCCTTCAAGGAGTGCCTTTAATATTTTTCGATTTCAGCTTTGTGAGTTCAAGTGCGCTGTGATTGAATTTTCTTTGATATTATGACAAACATAAATAGTTTTTTGTCACATGTGCACTATTTCAGTTACAGCATAATGCATATCTATAGCCTAGCTCACTCATTTTGAGCCGGTCGACGTAAAGCTTATCGGGCTTATCATGCCAAAATCTCCTTGTCACTGTTATATTTTGCTATGACCGACCGCTCCGTTGCTTACTCCGCCCGGATTCATCCGAGCAAGCAAGGCTTTATGTTCATATGTGTTCATTACCCTATATTTTTAAATGTCTTTTTTCGGCGTTTTTTCCGTTTTTTTAGCTTCTGCTTTTCGATTTTCTCTGTTTTTGTTATATAATTTCTCTTGAAGTTCGCTATTATACCCTGAAGCTGAATTCTTGTAGGTTTTATTCGTGCGAAAAAAAAACTACCACTCATGATGTTTACCTTTTATTGAATCCGTTCTCGTAGAGACATCCCAGATATTACCCATGAAGTTCAGATGCCTCAAACTCTCTCTTTGTAGTTCATAGAAATTGTCAGCTCCTAACCGACCACCCACGAAGTTAGCAGATGTTGTCACCACCGGTGCCTCGCGTGAAGTTTACTCTTCTCCCCTCGATCCTAGAACTGATTTCCAAGAAATCACCTATAAAGCTCAACCTTTCCGAAACCTGATCTCCTAAGGCCACCCTGGCCCACAGCTACCACAACGTGGCCAGAGGCGCCGCGTCGGCTTGCCGCTGTGCTTAGGTAGATTGCCTAAATGAGTCCCATGAATCGCTTGCGAATTTTTTGCTATTCCTCCCATTTTCCCTATTTTTTAGTCATTTAGTCAACAGAAGCGCTTCGCTTTGTTGTCCAGCTCTTAGAAAAATGAAAACAAGTTTCTTGTATCATAAAAGGCCGAAAGCAAGTTACTTGTAAGACAGCATATATAAGTTACTTGCGACATATCCCGGGCTATTTAAGTTACATGTAACCGATCGACGGTAGAGCGCCTCCGTTATGTTGCGTGTAACTTACTTGGCCAAGATAATTCGCAAGTAACTTAAATCGGCCAGAAAGGCATATCTTAGGGGAGTATGCGACACACTTCTGGGGTTAACCTCAGGACAGGCGTTGCTGTCGATTCAATTACCGAAGTTTGAGGTACTGAGCCCCCGCCATTGCGGAGGTGATGGCCGCTTGCGTAAACGCTGCCTGCGTCGCGTGTCGTATGCGCTGTCAAATAGCCTGGCCACCCACTGAATATATAAGTGTAACTTAAATGTAGCATAATTGTAACTTACATTCAATATAAATTTAAGTAACATGTGATATAAATGTAAGTTTCTTTAGACATTAAAGTAACTTACATATTTCATATCGCAAGTAACTTGTTTTCGTTTTCCTGAGCTAGCGTCCACGTGCCCTTCCTTTGCTATCAGAGGCAGCCAGTTCAGCAGTTTTCTTTCACACCTTAGGTCAGCTGTGATCTGACTTCCCAGTCCGGTCACCTTACATAGAACTTGCCAAGTCACCCCTTAGACCATTCGATCGATTGAAAATCTCGACTCGATAACTGAGGTTTTTATATAGAAGTATGTAGGAGTGATGGCTCCGTCCACAAGTTCATGATTGGGCTCGTAAACAGAACCAGTTCAGGTTTGTCGCTCACTCTTTGCCTGGTAAGTATTAGGTACATACATAATAGGTACGTATACATACATGAGTATTTATCTATGTGTAACTTTTGTGATGCAGTTATGTGCGTATTCTGATTGTTTCCTCCACCAGTACATATTTGGCAGCCTCTAGCATTGGGACCTTTTGCTTCCTTAGAAGGAACGAGATCATATTTTATGTGTTTGGCTACCTCGCGGTCAGGTTGATATCTATTGAACTGAAAACATTCATGCGGCTACTTATTTGTTTGCTATCAAGACGATTTTTTGAGAACATCCGAGTACATACTTCCTGCTGGAGAGAAAAACACTCCAAAAAACCCGATGATTGCAACCGGAAAAGATCTTCTCAGTTAGGCTTCGAAACCATGTTAGCTATGGAAAATTCGGGGAAATTAAAGAAGAATTGCTTTTGAGGGTTCGTTGATCGAGTATACGGAATGGAAGGCGCCTAGGAGCAGCTCAGCTGGCCAAAACACGCGTGAACGCAGTGGCTTCCAGTCACGCTATTTAACCCATTCACGACCATGACTACCTTTTCGGACCGCGTGTACCATCGGTGGGACACGCTTTTCCAAAATCGATTTCTTTGGCGCAAGGACGAATTTGCAAACTTTTCCATGTTCAATGTATTGACTAATCCTAGACTCGACTACGGAAGTCGTGGTCCGTCTGCAGCTCCACTATAGCACAATGTTCAACTTCCGTCAGAGTAGCTGGGGCTAAATACGGAAAAAGTCGTTGCAAAAACAATTTTTTCGAGCGTTTTAGTAGTTCCTATACCTTGTAATCGCTTTATAAGAAACTATTTTGAAAGAGTACCACCGGAGCTGTGGTCACAATGTATCCACTTGACCCTGATGTGCATTCAAGCATTTGTTTCTTTTGATAGAAAGAGTTCTATGAGTGGAAATTCTGGTACAATGTTTACTTTATTGATATGTAGCTTCCTTATAAACATGAAAAACGAAAATCGATTTTCGGTGGCTTGCCATTCGAGCTCGCGTGTCCCACCGGTGGGACACCTTATACGGTAACGCAATAATGCACGCGATCCGAACCTGCAGTGACCCGAAATTGGGTTAAAGGAAGTGTGAATGGTTTAAAGGAAGTGTTCACGGCAAAAAATCTTATACCAGTTTTTTTGTGTTTTTGGGTAGGCAAGTTTTTGAAGAAGTGGATAATATATGAAAGCCTCCATGAAACTCCCGAGTATCTGAGAAAAAAACTGTTCAAAAAAACCTATGAAAAATGTATTTACACCGGCTGATGTGTTTTGCACTGCTTAAAAACATTGAACCAAACGTCGCGAATGTTTGAGCTTCAAAATTCCTAGGTGAGTGACTTCCTTGTTTTCTGTTTACTGTACCCAAAAACTCCTAAAGAATGAGATTGGTCAAAGCAAATACATGGATCTAAGAATCTTCCGCGATAAAGAATATTCAAAAATCCGGCAACTGTTCCTCTGGTGAAACGTACGCAGGACCACTGTTACATGACGTGGGCGTGTTGACCCGATGGGTTGGCCGGACCACGAGATTTTCCCCACTTCCCTGCCGTTTTCCGTCGTACTTCCATATTTACTCTTCTGAGACAGACCAAAAGCTAACGTTTCCGCCAAAAAACGGGCAACTTTTCCATCGTTCACAAAGCATTTATTTAATTGGTTATCTATCAATTTTCCGCGGTTTTCAAACTTATAAAGAGTGGGTCTAGGGGAAATTCATGAAAATTACATGTGAAATATTTTGGAACTCTTATAAATAATCGAATGCACTCGTGGGTTTTTAGACCTGGCGCCGTTCATGATCCGAAAACAAGATTGTTTGTAGCTCTAGCTTTTTTATTTTTCTTGGGTCGAAACGACTACGGCGCATCTTTTGAGCTTAGCCCTAATCTGTAGGATTCAGAAAAAAAATTAAAATTTGATAGGAATCAAGTTTCCGAATTCTGATAGCGCCAATCGACCTATATTAATACTTAAAGGCAGCAGACACGCTCGAAAAACTTGTTGAGATAACTACATTAGTGGGGTCGTGCAGGCCCTAGAAGAGCCCTCACGAAGTTGCAATCGTTAAAAACGAGTTCAAATGACCGTATTTGAGCCGTAGTCAGTCACGAAATCATCCTTGCTCCGCCCATCGATACGGGCTCCGCCCCTCCATACAGGTATTCAATGCTCGATTGCGGCCACTTTAGATCACTTTTTAGGCTTCTAACGGCGTAAGCGTTCCAGAAAGGGCCGTACGAGTACATTAGCGTCGTTATCCCAACGAATTTGTTGCTAGCTCCGCTATTTCAGCCAGTGCCGTACAACTCGTCCATTTCTGGGCCAATATAGAACGTACCGTTATATCTTAACTTCCGTCGATTTGTTTTCGTCTTTTTCGTTATTTCTGAATACTAGCAGCTTCAGACCTTCAGTTTAATCAATAAAATTTATATCATTTTTGAGCGTGTCTGCTGCCTTTAAGTGACCGCGCGCTCCACGGCCAATCTTTTCAGTGAGTTTTTAAATGTTGTGATTGCCTATGTCGAAAAGAGATATTTGGCGCCTTTTGGGGTATCGGCTTTTTACACAGGAGGAGGAGTTGCCCCGCTTTTCGCATTTCGACACGTCACGATACTAAAGTCAAGCGAAGTGGTCCCGAGTGGAATTAGAGCGGCGAAAGGCAAAACAACTCCTCCCTCGGTGTGTAGAGAGCCCCTATCCCTTTTTCCTCACACGATTCTGCTTGCACCGGAAATCTAAGCGAAAAAGGATTCAAAAAAGCTCAACTTTTGACGCTCATAACTTACCTTGACAACGATTTTTCAAAAATTTTAGAAGTGGGCACCTGAGTGTTTTTTTGCTAGCTCTAGCGATTTAAATTGAAAGAAGTGCAGGAAGTTTTTTTTTGTTTTCCGATACATCTCGATTCTCAAGAGCAAACAACCCCATATGCGATGACCTCAGGTCACTGCAGAGTTGCTGCAACCGGCGGCACTCCGCCGAGCGAGGGTTAAAGAGCGTGGTCCAAGTTGGGCACTAAGATTTCGCAGAGTTGCAGCGACATTGTCGTCAGCATCGCTATTCTACCACTGCGTACGCCCTCACTCAATCGACGTCAGATTTGGGTCTGAATAGTTTTCATAGCACTGTTTTCCTGTCGCCGTTCTCTGAAGGGGTCTGTAGAATTGAAGCAGCTGAGTCGCACCAATAGCGCGGGGTGATGCAATATCGATTACTCTGCAAGAAGGGCGACGGGGGCACAGAGTTTCGACGCCACGATGGCCCTGCGTCACATTCAGCGAGCGGCAACCGACGCCGCGACGATAATGCTTGGGAACACTTGTGTCACTGAGTTAGGGCTGACGCTCGATGATCATTCGACCTCTTGATGGCGTCGCTCCAGGAGCCGTTGCTGTCGCGGTGGCGAGAACACTCTACAGTGTAACCGTGTCACTGTTCCGCGCGACAAGTCGCCGCCCCGCGTGGCGTCACCCATTCTTCATCATTGTCCTGCCGCAGCGGACTTTGCCGCAAAGCTACTCTGCAGAGGGCTATACTTTCGAATCGTTCGCAATCCAGTATTGATCACCTGACAGCTTCGCTACAATTTTCCATCACAACTGCTCTTCGGCTCGGCCTTGCATGTCAGCTAAACTTTCGCATTCTTTCGTGTCAAATTAGCCATACAGCGGTACCGAAGCGAGGCGCATCCGACGTTCTTATATCAAAGTGCTATCTTTGGCATAGAGAAGTGCTGTGAAGTCTGCTGTTGGGAAATAAGCGCGACAAGCATTTATATCCGGACCTAAAATTGCTTTGTTGTCAAATTCGTAGATGGTCTTTTCATCGGAGCCTCCTCCCAGTTCTACCACCCGCACCAGAACAGCAACTGCTGTCGCTATCGTGTTGAGAAGCTTTCGCTGCGTACAGAGTTTGCCGAGATTGCAATTATCAGCACTTTATGTTGTTTCGGTAATTCAGTAGAAGTCTCAGTTTTATTGGCGACACCAGCTGCTATCTCGTTGCAGCAGGGGATTTCAAGGTGACTATGAAGCTCCATAATAAGTCGAACCGTTTAAATTTTTTCTCCTCTCCGAATTCGTAGAAGACCCACGCTCTCACCGTACTCGTATCTTGCACGTTCATCATTTTTCCACAACAATTTTAAGTCCACGTTCAATTTTTCAGATGTCCTGATGCTCACCTCCCTTCTCCTTCTCCTACTAACATTCGCCTGTGGCTGTGTCGATGCCGGATGTTATCAACGGCAAATGTGCTGTTCGGGCCGAAATACCACCTGCAAGGTAAACACAAAGACAGTTTCTGCTTTTGAACAAAAATGAAAATAGATTGCAAAAGAAGAGTATTTCTTTAGACAATCGACGATGGAATTCGGCATTTACCATCGCTTAATCCTTACAGGCAACAGCAGTCGACTCACCGACATCGATAGTTAGTCGTTCGTTTTTTTGGATTGTTTTGCATTTGTTAAAGGCTGCGCACGCGCAAAAAACCGTATTCAATTTTTCACTGCTTTGCGCAGGTAGACCCACCAGGTTGTGATGTATAGCAAAGAGGCCACCCAAAACTCTTCAGTTTCGGAGAAAAACTCGTTCGAAAATCCCGGAGCGTTCAGCTTCCCTTTTTTTCATACACAAATATAGGAAAACCGAACGTCTGAATGGATTGAGGCCCTTTAACTTCTTGGACTGATTATTTCTTTTTGCCTTTCCATTGTCAAAAATTCTTGAAAAACAGGAAGCGTCCAATACATACAAACGTTTCAACTCTAGGATCTCATACACTGGAGGGGCTAGCGCAGCTCTACAAGAAAGCAACCCTCAGAGCACCGACGCTATCCCCTCCTCTCAATCGGGGTCGAGGGGACCGCCGATAGGAGAATTTGGCTTGACCTGAACCCTGTCATTAGTGACCTGAAGCCTTGATTTTTGGGCTAAACCATGCAGAATGTCCAATGACGCGTTTCTGAACTCTGGTCAGCCTAGGTCAGGAACAATATACTTGGAGAAGAAGTCACTCAGCGACTAGCGAGAAAATTGGCGTCGTCAGCGGTATAGCGGCCGTGGAGCCCGAAGTTCGACCTTTTGTCGCCCGTGGTAGTGGGTATTGCGGGCAGGTGCATAAGGCCGGGGTCATATTTGCAGCGGCGAGCGACCTCATACAAAACAGAGCTCGACGCCCTCTCCGATCCGCCCACGTTCCCAGAGACACGCGTTAGGCGAGTGTTCGCCCTCCTGGCACGAGGGTGTGCTTATCGCGGGGATAAAAATGGGATGGTGTCTATCAAGGGCGGTGTGCCATCGGTTCATTTACCCAAGTTTCAGGTACTTGGATCCACCTGAGCGCTGGAGGCCCCGCTCAACCGCTGGCTACTCAGTTGTTGCTCGGTGCACTGGCCGAGTCGCGTAGCGTGCCGGCGTTCCATACGCGTCGCGCACCTGCGTGTGTGTATTTCGGGAAAAAAAAGCTCAGAGGGACTTATCGCCCGCGCGCGAAGCAGCTACTCGCCCGCAACGGTCACTACGGCGGACGACAAAACTTCGAATTTTGGGCTCCATGGCCACCATCCCGCTTGCGACGCCGGCTTTTCTGCTGGGCGTGGAGATGGTTTTTGTCTGAGACGCGACGCAACGTTTACCATCAATATCGAACCGAAAATCGATATGCCCGATATGCAGTCGCATAAAGTTTGATCCCGGCCTACTACCAGGGCAACAAGCCGCTGAATCTGATAGATCCGGGCGACGAGCTGCTCTAAAATTTCTGGGCTAGGCTTGGAACCCAAGAATATACACGCGGCAACGCGATCTGCACATCGTCACGCGACGCGGTCAGTGCGCCAAGCACCAACTGAGGTCGCCAAGGTGAGCAGGTCCAAGTACCGCGAACTTGGGCAATTGAGCTGAGGAAATCGCCGGCATCTGAGTTTTTACTCAAGAGCGCTTCCCTTAGAAATAGGTGCCCTGGGCGTCAGAGCCTCTTGTTGGGGGTGGGTGGGCGGGCGCCTTGACCGTGATACACGTCATTCCGCTACTCTTTTCGCGATAGGTACGCTTTCGTGTCAGGGGGCGTGCACGTGCTCATCGCTTGTTTCTGGGAAAATGAGCGAATCAGCGTGGGCGTGGAGCTCACTTTAGGACAAGGGAAGTGTTTGGAGTGGTAAACGTATCTGCGAAAACGACTAGTATCTTTAGTGTCTCCTGTGGCTCAATAGTAAAAGTGCACAGTACCCCGCCCCGAGCGGCAGGTTAGAAGAAGTTTTGGCAAGGGTACCTTTTCGAGAAGCTTGACAAAAAAAAAGGCAGTCACTAAGGCCGACGACAAAACTTTGAAAAAAGGCGAAAAAAGGCAGTCACTACGGCATCAGGCATTTTTTGGGAGTTTCCAAAAAAATTTCTCGGATTCTGCTCAAAACTTGTATGTAGGCGTAATCCAGGATGGTGAACACGAATCTGAATTCCGTTGGTCGAAATTTTGAGGTTTACTGCAGGTTACGGTAGGTACCATATAATTTAGGGGCAAAACCTACGTACCTAAGTATTTCAAAAACAGGCGAACGGACGTCAAATTCGTATTCTCCACCCCGAATCACCCCCACATAGAAATTTTGAGTCAAATCTGAGACTGTGATCTAACTGCCCTATACCCACCGTAATCTAACATAATCTGCCATCCAAATAACCCGTAAAGAAACATTTTTGGCCATTTCTACCGTAGCGTTCAGTAAGCCGTCAAAGGTCGCGATTCGTCATCAAATTTTGGCCCGATGGGAAGCTTTGAACGAATCAAGTCAAAAAGTTCGGAAAATTGACACATAAACCCCAGATTCGTGATCAGTGCCCCAATGAATCCACCTGGGAGGATTTGTAGTCAAATCTGGAATTTTTTTCCTAAAACGCTTCGAGTGCCCTTGAAATAAATAACTGAAAATCCGTATAAGTCCGAAACACTATCAATCTGGACAAAGTTTGGAAAATGTGCCTTGACCCAAACTTTGCTCAGGGGGTAGTTTTGGCCGCTGAACGCATTTATGAGTTCCCTTTCCGGATTTTCCGAAGGCTGATGCGCTTTTTGGAAGGTACAAAATGCACGAGAAACGACAGTTTTAAGCTTGTAAATTTAATGGAACCTGCAGCTCGGGGCGGGATATTGCGCAGGTTTACTATCGAACCACAAGAGATACCAACGATACTAGTCGTTTTGGCGGATGCCTTCACCACTTTAAACTCTTCCCTTATGAGTATAAATATTGCCTCGTTCAGAGTCGGAACAAATCTGGGACCAAATGTACGAAACGCCTTATCTGTTTTATTCCAGCCACAGCCAAAAATCGGTGCCAACGCAGGTTACGGGCCCGTTTGGTGTCTATCAGACACCGCACTATGAGGCATCTGGAGACGGCTACGATCTGATCTATCCAGATGTGAGTGAATTTCTCAGAATCTCCAATCAAATCAGTTATTTCCTATGAAAATATCACTGATTTTTCTTGAGGTGTTCGAGGGTCACGGTAACCAGCGCATTGGCAGGGTTGTTTTTCCGGACATCGTGGAGCTCGAGGGATCAGGAGCCGGCGATCTCTACGAAAAATATGGTAAGTTTTCATTTTCAAGACTAGATTCGAATGCGCATTTCACCCCCATACCCAGGATTTTCTGAACAAGTTACCTAAGACTTTAGCGCAATTTGCATGATGGCTTTACGCAACTTACGTTAGGTTCACAAATAACTTGAAGCAATGTTAACTTGACCAGATTTTTGGCCAAAGTATCATGTAAGTTGCGTTAATAAAAGACAGCATTGCGAGTAACTTGCAGCGTTGCTCCAACAAGCGACTCGGCGGCATCGACACGCGACGCGATCAGCACACCGCGCGGCATGCTCGCCTAGCATGCCGAGGGTCGCCGGCGGTTACGCGGAGCCCCTAGGCGGTGCGCGTTTAAAAGTACCCTTTACTTAGGTAATTGAACCAACGACGCTGCTGACGTCTGAGTCCTGCCCTGTGAGTTTGTCGTATGCCTCCCTAGGAAACAGTCCACATCGATTTGAGTTACACGTGCGTTGAAATGGCAACTTAACTTACACGTCAGTACTTTATGTCAAGTGTAAGTCAACTCGCACGGCGCAACATACTTACTTTGTTGAAAGCCACATGTAACTCAAAGCTATGGAGATAAGGCCCAGGTAACATGTTCAGAGTCCCTAATTCGCATGTAACCTTATTAGAAATTACTGAGTAGTTTCAGCCCAACACGACGATGGTACCGGGAGAAACCGCGTGCCTAAGGACGGAATTAACCGCCGCTACAAGAAGAAGACGCCGCCCAAAAGTTCACCGGCCCGGAAAATCACTCATCTTCTATTCGGCTATCCAGAGGGTCCGGACGAGCCACCAGAGGAGATTCTGCGGTATACGCCGAAACCCAAACATCTTCTCATACGGTGTGTGTGATAGTGTTGAGGCTGTTCTCGTAACGCTTTGGATCAGTTAAACCCAGTGGAGAGATGGAAGACAATACGAGTCGTGGGTCACAAGTGTGAATTAACTGAGCCTGAGCGTTGAAAATGTTTGACTTTTTGGGTGATCTACATAAATTCGCCTGCAGTTTGTGAATTTCACTAATTATTTTGAATTCCATACGTTTTTCTAACTTGTAATGTGTGGATTTTTTCGTAACAAAACTGCAAAATTGAATGGTTTACTCATAAGGAAGTGATAAACCCACCTGCTAGTTTTCATGGCGAGCACTGTGTGTAAGCTCCTAATGAGCTGACTCGTACGTAGCTTATTCATCCACAATGCATATAAGATTGACAATATCAATCGAGTGGGCAAAAAACGGTGTCAATGAGCCTCTTCCATGAGCACCCAGGAAGTTATTATTGATTCGTAGAGCTGAAGCTCTTTCGGAGTCTTCGAAAAAATTCTCTCAACTGAGCTGGTGCATGGCTTGGATTGAGAAAATGCGTATAGAACTGACTTTTTCAATCGATTCTGTGAAGAAAACCCGCATTTTTTGGCGCTTGGGGAATAACGTGTCAGGTGGAGAGGGAGTTTTAGAGTATTACAGGATAAATTTATTATAGCGGACGCAAGATCTTCCTACTGAGCCAGCGCACGGCTCTCTCCCAAACATTGACTATAGGGCTAACATAATCAATCGAACCTGCAAAGGAGTAATTTTCTCTTGAATGGAATGTCAAAATGTCATTCATGAAGGTTCGTTCATCCGCCTGAAGGTACTTATGTAATCACAGGTGCAAGATTTTAATACTGGACCGGCGCATAGTCAAGTTGAATAGCTGTTAACATTTTTGAATTTTACAAAAAGAACACTTTGTACTCGACTATTACATGGCTCAATCACCATCCGTTGCATATAGGACCGACATGACCAATCAAGTAAGTGCGAAACAGCTTTTTGAAAAGGACTCCTCAGAGAAATCGTGCAATGTACCGGAAACCACAGAAAAACCTCTTTCTGATGGACTGGCCCATGGCGCATTCCACAGACAATGCATTTATGTAGGAATGACACTATTGCTTAATTCAAGGTAAAACTCCCAAGAGGAAGTTCAAAGCTGCTCTGCAACGGCTGTGCTGAATATTGTGGCCTCGAGAAAATTGACAGTTTTTTCGGGATTCGACTAAAAAACTGACACTTCTACTGAACTCGCACACGGCTTTTTTCCCAAACAAGGCTAATAGGGCTGAACCGATCCATTGAGTGAGAATCAAACTTGCGGGACAGAGCTTTGTGCCGCTTGGTCAGAACCTTGGCCTCTTTTCAACATAGTTCTTTCCGGATTCGCAAACGCATCATGATCGATGTAAATAAATTTTATTGAGCTCACAAATGGCTTTATCTCCCAGCAATGTATATGGGGCTGACATAATCAATCGGATGCACAAAATGCTATTTTCGGTCCGATTCTCTGATTGGCGGCTTTCAGAGTTTTCGCTGCGCGACATTGATGGCACATGTTGATGCGACGCGAAAACTGTCGCGAAGGGATTGAGGCCGGGATAATACTTTCAGCGACGTGCAATGCGACGTAGTGTTTACCATCGATATCGACCAAAAATCTATATGCCTGGTATGCACTGTCGCCGCCGCTGGTCGCGGGAAGTATGATCACGGCCTCAGGTGTGAACCAGAGTTGTGCGGAACCGTTCCGTTTCCGAATCCGTTTCCGTCTTTCTGATGTTTTTGGGCCGTTCCGTTCCGTTTCGGTTTCCGACTTTTTGGGCCCGGAAACGGAAGAAAATAGTGCCATACGGATAATGGTACTGATTGAAGGCAAGTGTGTTTGAAGGCATAAAAGGGACTGAATACACTTTCAAACTCTTATGTTCAATCGATTATCTGAGCCTGGCTCAGATCCTCGACAAAGTTCGAGATTCTGAAATTGCTTACCCATAGAATGATGACACAAAATAGGTGCGACTGAAATCCGACTTCTTCTCGGGGAATTGCTATCAACAGCTTCTTTTCCGGGAATGAATGATTTTTATGGGGATTTCCGCTGAAGACCTCTTATTCGTTCGTCTACCTTTGCAACAGCAACAAGAATCGAGACACGTTTTTTGGAAGTACAGCTTGCCCTCCAGGGGTCCTTTTCATGGAACTACGGGAGCCTGCCGGGAATGTTCTCAGAAACTTTGCGGCAGGCAAGCTTTGGACCCTGGGATGCTCCCGTAGTTTCAAGAGTACTGCCACATGAAGGAGTCTGGGCGGAAGCAGGCGAGGTGGTAGCGGCACTTCGCGTTAGAGGCCAAGAAATTTTCTAAAGTTTAATGGTGTGATATCACCTCCGGTAGGCAAATAGGGTTTAAAGTAAAATCTAAAATTTCGTCGAAAAAAAAACTGAAGATTGACTTTTGATCGGCCTTGAACACGCAATGCCGGTGTCCGCGTTCGTCAACGCTCAGAACAACCTGAACTCTACACTGTGGGACAGGCTGTAAACTGCTTTGAAAGGACAGCTACACATAGGTAGTGAGCTTTTGTCGAAACTGCCTTTTCGAATATTTCAGGAGCGAGGATTCCGAATCGTGGAATGCCTTATTCTGAATTTATGTGGTTTGAATAATTATTAGTTCAGCGAATGAAACCATAGGCTATCGAATGAGAGCTGCAAGTAAGGAGCACCGACGAAGCGTGAGATTCTTCTTCTTCTTCTTCCTCAGCGTTTGTCCCGCTCCAATGCGGGGTCCGCTTTCTTATGCGCTAGCGCCATTTTCCTTGTCGCCAGGCCTGATCAGGGTGCGCCAGCTATTCTCCAGATCGATTATTGCAGCGTCAAGCCACCGCTGTGGCCGTCCTTTGGGTCTCTTTCCAGGCACGTCAAGGTTAAGCCCAGTCTTGCATACGGTATCACTTCCAGCTCGAAGAACGTGCCCATACCATCGCAATCGAGATTCACGCAGCTTCAAGCGGGTGACACCCGCTGTCCAACGTAGCATTTGGTCTCTATTACACTGAGCCTCTGCTGCTTGCTTGGTAGCAGGCCAGCACTCTGCTGCATACAGCGCAACAGGCCGGACCACAGTTCGGTAAATCTTCGACTTTAGGCGATCGGGCATCTTCCTGTCGCATAGCACTCTAGTGTTGACCTCACTATCTAGACTGCAGTCAGATGTAATCATCGAACCAAGGTACTTGAAGACGTCAGCGCGAGGGAGCTCGATACCATCAATCTTGATGGAGGCAAGCTCACTTCTATCCGTAGTCAGATACTCAGTCTTCTTAACGTGGAGGCGAAGCCCTAGTTGAGCCAATCGGTCACTCCAGTTTTGCACCTGTCGCTCGAGATCCAATTTATCTTCAGCTGCGAGCATCACATCATCCGCATACAAAAGCGTCCATGGCGCTGGTCTCTGCAGGTCTCGTGATAGTATCCATCACGATAATGCAAACCAGATTACTTCATGCGGAACTCGGTCAAACGCCTTCTGTTTCTCAACCAATAGTCGTGCAGCGTGGATGGCGTCCGTAGTGCCACAGTTGGTAACAAAGCCACACTGATTGCTTGTGATCTCGACGATTTCACGAATTCGACGATCGATAATGCGCTCAAACACTTTCATGGTGTGAGACAGTAAACGTATTTGACGGTAATTCACACAATCCGCTGGATTGCCTTTCTTCTTCCAAATCGGAATGGTCGTGCTTCGTTGCCAGTCCTTGGGCACTTTCTTTCTGCAACGACCCGGTTGAAGAACTGTGCAAGCCATTCTGGCGGAATCCCAGCATCGTGATTTCCACATCTCTGCCGCCAAATCGTCTGGCCCCGTCACCTTCCCGGCCTCATACGTCCCAACGCCATCTTCACTTCTTCGGTGGTGATAGGCTGGACAGGACCGCTTGTAGGTGGGTGTTCAGGGATGGGAGGATGGGGAAATAGTCGCGCCACCTCCTCATCACCTTACCACGGTCCATAAGCAGCTGACCATGATCGTCATTAACACCGTGGAACTTCGATGTCTTCCGTACCACGCTGACGGGATTTCGCAAGTCGGTACACAACACGTTCACCGTCACGAGTATCCAGCTTGTCATACAGATCTCCGTAGTGCGCCGCCTTGGCTTTTGCAACGGCCCTTTGGCAGACTTCTTCGCATCACGGGATCTCTGCCAGTTAGCAGCCGTCTTATTAGCCAAGAAAGTGTGGTACACTTTCTTCTTCGAATCAATCATTGATTTGACTGCCTTCTGCCAAGATTCGCACACAGTCGTAACTGGCGGTAGCTGAACACGTGAAATGACGGCAGCTTCTTCTTTCCTTCAGACGCCACCACTTTATTCGAGGTGGTCCGCACCGTTCACCAATCTTACGCCTCGGCGGCATAATGCCTATAGTGCAGATCAGCGGTCGATGTTGTGTAGCGACCGTCTCGTACGGCACGACCTTCGCATCTGTGACCATCTTCGTGGCAACTATAGCCTTGACTCGTTTTCTCCGACGTGGCCGTTCATGTCACCCGCAACAACAACGATATCGTCTGGTGGCACCTCGGCAGTCTTCTCATCAGGCATCATCCAGAAATCATTTTCACTGCTCAGAACAACTTGCTCTGCGGAGCATACACCGAAGAAATGGACTCGTTTGATCCTCACTGACAATCACTATCTTCATCAACGATCGTCAAAACGATGCACTTCACGGCAATCCCATCACCGGAAGCGTTCAGACACGACAACGCCAGCGCCGTTCGTGGTCCTAGGGCTGCCATGATACCGGACCTTGAAGCCTCTGCCAATGTCCTTGGACTTACTACCCGACCATCTCGTCTCTTGCACCGCACAGAGATCAATACGTCTACGCTCCAGAGCAACAGCAAGTTCGCTCGAGCGGCGCGACAACGCCTTACCGACATTCAGCGTTGCAACGCGAGTCTTGGCAACGTCAAAGGACTTACGGACTAGCCTGGTTACCCTCCGATGCCGTCCTTTTCCGAGACCCTAACGCCTTTCACCACTCACCGGGCTCCGTGGTGGGCGTCGGTTACCGCGGACGCCGTAGCTTTTACAGAAACTTTAAGCACCATTGCATGTGGCGTGACAAGGATAACCATCAGCCGACCTGTCACACGGGCAGAAACGCCTTGGCCTGTGCCGGAACACGAATGTCCGCGTTCAGCTTACCTCGACAAAATCGGAGTTCCAAAGTGGCACCAACGGGAGGAGCGGACTGCGCCACCAAGCGTGAGATTGAGACAGCCCAAAAATTTGTAGTCTCTTCCGTTTCCGGCAATTTTTGTTCCGTTTCCGTTCCCAAAAATCTTAAAGAATATTTCCGCGCAGCCCTGGTATGAACTTTGCGCGACGTCGCTCGTTCGATAAGTAGGCTAATTATGACGCCGTGCATGAACTCTGAATGCCGCTTTATCCTTCCCAAACGGTGTATCTGGATTGAGCTACAGGGGCTCAACAGGCTGCGCTGTTCGCTCAGTTTTAGCTGATACTCAACTTGATTCAAAAATCTAGCTCTTGCATGACATTGTTTAACAAAACTTTTTTATTTCAAGTTTTTTTTTTTCGGAGTTCTAACTAATTAAGATTACCATGTGAGATTTCTAACAATATACGATCTCAATCTAATTGAGATTTTAATTTTTATAAAAAGCAAAACATTCTTATTGTTTTTGCGTTCTTTTTTTGTCTACCATCTTGAACTTACATGGAACCTTCTAGCAGGTTTGAACACAGGTGCATGAGTAAGGTGTTTAGGTATTCAGTCCTCAGCCAACATCTTCCGCTGCATGTCTCTACTACGCCCATTGTTCCTGACTATGATGAGGAGGAAGAGGGTGAGCGTGACTTTAGAACTTTTTTCTGCAAATTTGCTTATTCTTTAACCCGTTTTGAATTTTGACCTTTAAACATTAACTTGTCGCTACGGTGATCAATCCTTGATAAGGACTTCAGTTCAGGTCCACAATTCATGTATCTGGAAGCTCCACCCACTGACTGCTATTGTGACGAGTCCTGTATGACACTTGGCGACTGCTGCTCGGACTACACATACGTCTGTCCACGTGAGTTTATAAGGGCTGGAAGCGATCTGAAGAGTCAATTCCACAACGCTCGTCGCGGCGTTGAGCAGCGCTGGGGAATGAAGAATCGATTCACTTTCCTGCCGCGCTGCGTCGATCGCTGCACTTTTGCAGACCACCCCTCCTTCCTCCAGTAGTCTGTAGTATGTAAGCCTAGGATAAGTCCTTCTTTGATTTATTCGGTAATCTAAATAACTCCAAACACGATTTCAGGTAGAGAATGCAAAGTGTCGGAATGGTACCCGTGGGAAGGATGCGTGCCAGATCAGGGCGAGTGCGGCACCGGAGTGGAGCAACGCGTCCGCTACATCACTCAACAACCAGAACGAGGAGGAACCCCCTGCCCACCTCTGAAGGAAATGCGCGTCTGCTTCAAACAGTGCGTCAAACGGAGAACATTGGATGGTTAGTTACTTACATACCTTGATACCTTGGTGGTCTATAGGGGTCTGCAGAGTTAAAGTTGTGGCGTTGCTCTCAGCGACGAGCAGAGCTTGGTGATGCAATATCGATTACATTCGGCGACGAGGGCAACCGACGCGGCGTGAGGGGCGACGAGGGGGCATCGCACAGTGGTTTAACCCCGCGATGGCCCTGCGTCACTGCCAGCGAGCGGCAACCGACGCGGCGACGATAATGTTCGGAATCATTTTTGTCGCCGCGTCAAGCCTGACGCTCGGCGACCAGTCGCCGGTCATTGCAACTCTGCAGACCACTTATTTTCTTGATTTGGATTACATGCATACGCATGCATCTTCAGTCGTTTTGTTTGAATGACCTGTTAAACATACCGGATGGGTGGGGGTTCAGCGAATACTGCTTCTGATGTTTTTGCTTATAAACAGGGTTGTCCTGATACACGCTCGCAGGATTTGGCCAGGGAACGCGCAAGGACGCCCTTTCGCCCCTTCCTTTGTTGGTCTTTTTTGAATTATTCACTACAAACTCAACTTTGAGCAAAACTATGGTGATATTAATGATCCTGGCGTTAAGGGGTAGCCGATGATGTAGCTTTTGTTAGGGTTTTGCTGAGAACTATAGAAGTTTGGCAATCATCCATAATTGAAGTTTCGGTACCGGGGTGGAAAAACCTCCGAGTCGTAATTAGAAACTTCACCCATCGCTGAGCTTTTTTATTTTTCAGAAAGAAAAAATCCACGTCGGCTGTACTATTGAGTATCCCTAAACGCCAGGATCATGAATACTACCATGTTCCCGCTCAACGTTGGGTTCGAAGCGAGCTATTCAAAAAGGACGAAGGACTCGCGAACACGCGTTCTCGCGCACCTAATAACCAAATCCTACGAACGGTGTTGTACTCCATCAGTCATAGATTCTGCTTGCAACTGTTGAAGTTCAGAATGTGGGGTCTTAAAGGCACAGTCCAAGCTCAGGAAACAAAGCTTAGATTTCCACACAATTGTACAGTAGACCCACCTTATGTTGCTCCTGCGAAGCGCGAGCTCTCAGTTCCTCCGAATAAACGAGATATAGGAGGAGCCATCCTGGGACGCCCACATCAGGAAGCCACTTTGGCACTCCGACACACAATGATTTCCAATCATTAGCCCCGTTGTTTCCTTCATTCCTAACTTCTCTTTTAGTTCAAGTCGACTCGCATAGAGCAGTTGCAAATGACGGAAGTTACACGCCTCGAACAACTAGTTCATCATGCGTTCCTAGCTCAATTTTTGAAGGGCCATGACTCCGTTCCTAGGGGATCTTGTACGATTTCAGAGGCATTATTGAAATCATCGTGGGACCGTTTTCAAGATAGGCACAATAACAGAAAAACGATTCTTTGGATGGACTGCGGCTTTAACAAACGCCCCAGACTTGAGATTGGAGTTGGATGAATGAATTTAGGATTGAAAGCTGCATTACCACTTGTAGGATTTTGTCAGAAAACGCTCGAGGACGTTTCCGTTTTGAGTAACTTGTTTCTTATTCAACTTCAAGCGACACTGTGGTGATATTCATGATCCTTGCGTTGTGGGCTATCCAATGACATAGCCTTTGTGGGGAGTTTCGTTGAGAACTGTAGAAGTTTCGCAATGAGCCAGGTTTGAAATTACGGTATCGTGCGAAGGGGCACGACCATCTCTGTCTGCGTTTCCCTTTGTGTACCGCATGTACAGAGTTGCTTGATTGCGAAACTTCTATAGTTCTCAACGAAACTGGGACAATGGCTATACAAGTGAATGTCCCTTAAAGGCAGTGGTCGCGCTCAAATAAGCTCGTCTTCTTTTCCTCTCTATACCCTTTTCTGGGTATAGAGTAGTAGAACCTATAAGAAAAAATCGTGAAAAAAATCGCTGTTCTGGGCCAAATTTGAAGCCTGAACTTTCTTGTCTTTTGATGGTGGACGAGCATACCCCAAATCATCGGCATCGATGATCTCTAATATCAAGAACATCAGCTGGCTTGAAAGCAAAATTCAATCAATGAACCTCCGGATTTATGTACGCATCTAGTCAAAAACATTGATTGAAGTGCTTGCTTTCATTGTTCAACTGTTTTATTAGGTAAATTTGCATTTATTTCTTCCTCCGAGTGTCGATGATCTTGGACTGATTGGCATGAGACTGTGATCTTTCTGTGCACGTGTGCACAAACTGCAAATTTAGGGTCCTAATTACTCCAATTCTAGCTCGTTTTTCACCCCGCTACCTTCATAGTTTTTGGGCTGTTTTTGATCTAAGCTGATTTTTGTAATTTTTTTGATAACGTTTTTCATCATGACCACTGCCTTTAACGCCAGGGGTCGGATTCATCAACGAATTTTAGCGCTGGTAAGCTGGGTACGGGTAGCTTCCTACCCAAATTCGCGCGAAAGACGCGATTCACGAAACGTGCTACCCGCGGTACCAGCCTACCAAAGCCTACCCTTCGTGAATCTCATTGTCAGGTAGGGTCCTACCATTGGCGCCCTACCCGGCAAGATTCCGCGCTCTGATGATGAATTTGCGCGCTGATCCTTGGAGCAGCTGTTTTCAAACCCCTTGTATAACGGATTCAAGGTATTTCTATCTTCATTTGATTAAGATGTTGTATGTTCATCTTCGATTTCCGCCACCCTCTTCTCAATACTCATTATTTATCGTCAAGGCTTGACTAGCTTTGAATTATTTGGTTGGTGCAGAAATAACCGTGGTTTTTGAGAACTAATTTTTCGTCGTCCGGTTGAGTTTTTTTGTGGATTTTGATGCTTCCCTATCTCATACTTCTTGTCTCTTCTCAGAAAACTATCTTTCTGAATTGAAATTTCATGTGTGTTCTAAGTACTGAATATTCTTGGTGCCTTTAGTTTTCTTTCACGCAATGATTTTGAGACACCAAACTTAGTTAAAAACTACACGAAATACCCTAATCCACAATGTTTATTTTGCTAATTATCGACTATTTTTCGATTACCGGTAGGGTAGGATAGATTTAGAAATGCAAAAGCTCGTTTGGGCGAATTTATGTGATTCCGCAAATATATTTGCATGTACCTAATAAGTAAGTATCTATGGCTTCCATTCTGTGCGAAATTTGGGTTTTCACAGCTTCTTGTTTTCAAGCAGAACACTCTTTTAATTTACCCAAATAACGAGGGCGGCGAAGGATTGAGGATGATGAGATTTGGAAAAAAAATACGGATTGAAAACATAAAAAAAGAAAAGCCGTGATCTACTCTCGGTTTCTTTCCTAACCTAAACACTACGGAAATTAGGTAAATATAAGGTAGAAAATATTCGCATAAGTATTAACGAAAAATCGATGATTTCACAAATAGGCCCAAGCGTTTCTGATATTGCTGAGTTTTGGTGATAATCATGCTGAGAGAAAGGTGAATCGTGTCGGGACCAACTGGTCCAAGCACAATTACCACGTGTCAAATGATGAAACAGCGGTAGTCCGCAAATGAGGACCGGAATTCGGTTCCGAGAACGACAGTACTTTTATGGGACGCCGCAACCCAGCTACGAGACGCGAAATCATTCGAGCTTCCCAAAAAGGTCCCGAATAGTGAACACATCATCCTCATTCTCAATATCCAAACAATGTTACGGATTGAAGAACATATTGGTAGAATCTACGCAAATAACCGAAAGCCGCCCTATCGTTTCACATACTGCTGAATTCTTGATGTGATTCGAACATAGATTTGCTTTATTCATTGTTTTTTTCTGCTTTTTTATGCTCTAGGTTTTGAGAGTTACCAAAAGTTTTAGCTTTTGGAGAGTGATTACGAGCGATGTGTGATAGCCGTCGTTCGTAAAACATGTCATCGTCGCCACCCACTTAACGCTCTTTGGCGTAACTGCTTGGCAGCGCTAGCCACGGCAGCACTGCGCTCGTGAATCACAATGTGATGGCTAGGGTAGCAATCTACCGTGGGTAGCGCTACCACTGGATAGGGCTACCAGCACTGCCGCGTTGAGGAATCCGGCCCCAGGATCATTTCACCCTTGTTTCGCGCAAAATTGAGCTTGAGGCGAGTTTTTCAAAATGGATGAAAAAGACGCGGGATCGCGTCCTCGCGCGCGTTCTGATCAAATCCTGAGGCAGGTAGTCTACTATCGCTGGTAGTGTACAATCGCTACCTTTATCAAGGTCAATGGTATACATTGTCTCTGTCATGAGCGACAGTCATGACATTTAGCACAAATCGTGGCGGGACCAGCATCAAAGCGTAGGCGGTGGCCATCGTAGGAACATATGTCGCGTGTTCGTCGCACCGACGTGTCGCAGAGGGCTGACATACCGGAAATGTGCCGATGCCTGTCGTTACCACTGTCGCTTTCGTTGTGCAGAGCGACGCGACCGAGTGTCGCAAATGTGTACCATTGGTCTAACACTCGAAAGACAGCGCGTTCTTACGCTAGTCCCCGCAGCAAACCGGCGCGCTAAACGGCCAATCAGTTTAGTGAGTTGTTAAATTGGATTTTCGTTGTAAATGACTATGTCAAAAGAAGATATCTATGTGGCGTTTATTATCTGCTTACCAGTTATGCAAGTTGTTTCAAGTATGGCGCCAGCAACACTTAGAGAGAATTTGTTCTTTTTTCTAGAAACAAAACAAAAAAAGTCGAGTTCATGGAGAGGGTGGCAGTGTGAACACGAGTTCCTAGGGGCAAAGCAGTCGTGGATGTGCAGTGTGGGCATTCGGTCTCTTGAGTGTTAAAGGCAGTGTTCACGATGAAAATCGTTTCTCTGTTTTTCCGCTAATAATAATAATAATAATAATAATAATAATAATAATAATAATAATAATAATAATAATAATTAATTAATAATAATAATAACAATAATATAATAATAATAATAATAATAATAATAATAATAAAGGGGATGAAATGATAGTACATGTGGCATAGCATGACGTAACATAACATAACATAAGATAACATAACATAGGCGTCCGTTGAAGAGCGCAGAAATGAACCCTACTCCAGTAGATTTCTCTTAAAGGCACTGTTCGCGATAAAAATCGCTTTTCTGTTTTTTTGCCTATCTTGAAAACGGCCCCATGCTGATCCCAATGATGTGCCTGAAATCGTACAAGACCTTCAGGGAACGGAGTTGTGCTCCCTCGAAGATTGAGCTAAGGAAACATGGTGGACGAGTTGTCCGAGGCTTGTAACTTCCGTCTTTTGCAGCCGATCTATGCGAGCTGACCTCAGTAAAGAGAGAAGCTGAGAATGAAGGGAAGAACGGGGCTAATGATTAAAAATCATCGCTCATCTCACGATCTCGAGCATTCATTTGTTCACGTCGGTGGGCGTGTGATGCTCTTTTGGGGTTTTCAATGCGCTCGAAATTGCAACTTCGGGCTCTTTTGGGGCTCTTCCTGGCTCGTTTTCATGCGTTCTTTCGACGTTAACGTTACAGAATGTCCCTCCACTACCCAATCCTAGTGGAATTTCGAAAACTTTTTTCATCGTGAATTCTGCTTTTAAGAGAAAGCTGTCCGTGTGCGAAAGTTGATAGGGCTGTTCGAAAACGAAAGTGCATCAATAATAGATGATATGTCATATCACAACTGGACTCAGTGGACGTGGTGGACGTCTATTGAGATAAGTTTTCCGGAGGATCCTAAGCCCAGGTGATCGCAGACTGCGGGTGAAGCCATGGTTTGAGGTCAACCGATTTGCACACGATGTGCTGAACCACTGTCACGCTAGCTATGGTTAAAACTTGAGTAGCGTTTCGTTAATTCCATTCCAGTTGGATGGTGGAGTGGTGTGGTGGATTGGTGAGTGACAGCAGTGACGTATCAATCGCGTACGGGGACGCCGACGTCGAATCTATCGAAATGCATACTCTAAAATTTCATTAGGCATTTTTCCAGACATGACGACAGTGGCGCTCCTGTTGGACTATCGATTTAATGAGACCCGGTCAAGGATGTCACGGGACAATATCTACTGGGATCTGCCATCGGTTTACGAGAAACTCCAGCAAGCGTCTAAGTAATGTGGTTCAGAGTATTCTTGACTCTCGATTTCTACTATTTTCATGATACGAATGTTTCAGCTACTGTGTAAAGTACAAAATCGGATGGGTCAACAGGAATTGCTGGCACAAACAGTTCAAAACACGGTTATACAGGTAGGCTTCTTCGCATGCATATGGCTAGTCCTTGGATGTATACGAAAACTTAGGCTTCTCCACGACATACACACATCACTGAGCCCAGTTGTTTCGGTGCATTTTTTGGGTTGATGTTCAACCTCGATAAACCTTAAAATGAGTGAGGATTCGATGCCAGCAGCATATCGACGGCTTGTCCATGATAATTTGAAAAAAGCTCTGCCCTGTCAACCTTATGGTAGTCTACTAGTCTGCGAGTCTGTTACCACTGTTATTACGGTGACATAGAAAAGAGGTCATAATACAGAAAGTGAGGCTTAGAAACGATTACCACGATCGTGATTTTTCTGTTTGAACTCGGACACGAGGTTGGCAGATGGTTTTACTGGCTTACGTACGTTTCGGCGGAATCGCCGTTTTTAGAGCCTGAAAAAAGCAAATTAGAAATGCCTCAAGTGTCGACTGAACTCTACCTAATTCAAAGATCTCTATTTCCAAAACGTAGTCAAAAGTGGAGAAACCAGGAGATAACCGTACCTTGTAAGGAAGCATGCTAGTTCCAACAGAAGAATCACGACTTTCATCATGCTGAGGTTAATCGAGAGTAGAGCATGAATTTTGATCACCGCAGTCATGGAAGTCAGAAGACTTGAACAAACCTTAGCGCCAACAATTCTCACTGGACGGGATGAGCGCTAGGTAAATGGCATGAACCGAGACTCTCCCAGTCATGCAGAGATCTGTCAGGCACGTACTAAAATCATTCCAATCAAACTGTTCGCAAACCATAGTCTCAATAGCGGCTTCTGTAGAAAAAGTCGATTGAGCTGTTGCCACGTTAAAGGCAGGGTTAGGTTATAAGAACTACTTTTGAGCTCTCTTAATGAGAATGTAGATTCGGTCACCACAAAAGTAAAAGTAAGTGAAAAAAAACCGAAATTTCGCGGAAAAAACGTTCAAGCACAAGATACAACGGCTCATTACAGGTGTCGGCCGGCCCCCTAATTAACGAGATTTTTATCGATGTCTGCTTATCTGTCTATTATTTTGCTGTTAAAGTAGTCAGTAGTGTCCAGAAATGCTCAGAAATTACTTTAGAAGCAACAAAAAAAACTGGCAAAACAGGCTTTTACACAAATCTCGTGAATTGGGGGCGGGAGGACACCAAGCCATAACTTGTTGCTGAGCGTTGTTTCTCCAGTTTTTTACTTGTTTTCAGTTTTTTGATGGCCAGATGTACCATTCCATAGGGATAGCATGAGAACCGATTTTATGGAGAACCCTGCCTTTAACCCGTCGCTGACCTACGGCGTGCTCCAACTCGCCTCAAACGAAGCGGCAAGTGCTAAAATCGAGTCGCTTTTCAAAGCAAGACCTGCTTTTTTCGTGATGCCTCTCGGTTGGCGATAGCTTGAGCTTATTTATTTATTCATTTATTCAACTGCACTCGAGGTGCTCATAGCCAAAGGCGCCACAAGAATAAAAAAAAACCAAGAAAAAACGAACCTTTTAAAATAGATGATAACGCAAACAAAAAGAAACGATATTAGAAATAATGATAAAAAATAGAAAATTTCTAAGAGATAAATACATCAAAATAAGTGAGTAAAAACTCAAACGTTCGCGCAGTAAATGTCACAATTAAAGGCAGTGCTCACGATAGAAGTCGTTTTTCTGTTTTTCCGCCTATCTTGAAAACAGTCCCATGCTGATTTCAATGATGTCCCTGGAATCGTACAAGACCCCCTGGAAACGGAGTTATGGCCCCTCGAAATTCAGCAAGGGAAGCATTGTGGACGAGTTGTCCGAGGCTTGTAACTTCCGCTTTTTGCAGTCGATCTGTGCGGGGGTGATTTGAGTAAAGAGAGAAGTTGAGAATGAAGGGAAGAACGGGGCTTTTGATCGGAAACCATCGCTCATCTAACCACGAATTCAGAGCAACTGTTATAGGACCTGGGCGGAGTGGCCCAATGGGTTGGCTGGCCACGAGATTTTCACCTACTTACCGGCCGTTTTTCGTCGCACTTCCGCTCTTAATCTTCTTAAAGGGACCCAAAGCTTACGTTTTAGCCAAAAAAACGTGCAACTTTTTTTTCGTGAACAGTGCCTTTGAAGCAGCGGTAGCTGAAGAACAAGCTGAAAACATCTCAGACTCAGGCGTTGGAGGTAGGCGAAATATAAGAAATGAGAGTGTACTCATTCACGCGCAGGTCAACCAAATGCATAGTAAGCAGAGCTTCTGCTCACGCTGGTATGAAGATGAAATCAAAATTGAGTGAAAAGTACAAGTGGCGGATGACGCTAGGGATAACGTCACTCTGACGGGGACCAGGGCATGCGTCACGAATCATCAAGTGCAGACGTTTCGCGACGTTTCGCAAATGTACGTAGCAACGGAGATCAAAATATGTAGTATACGAACTGCATACATCATAGGAAGTATTTTACTACACTGTTATTCTCTGGACCGAATTCCGGTCCGCAATTGCTGACTACGGCTATTGCAACATGTGACACGTGTTAATCGTGCTGGGATCACTTGGTCCCGGCACGATTCACCTTTTTCTCAGCTCGATTATCACGTGTCGCATGAAGCAACAGACCCAGTCCGCAAATGCGGACCGGAATTTGGCCCAGAGTGCGACAGTACATACTATTTTAGAGGCAACACGATATGCGCCGAGTGTCAGCCAGAGGCCACCTTGCATCGGAACACCGGCAGGTAAGTGTGCACTACATGATACACGGTGTAGACATGTCAAAGTTCCTGCGCGGCGCTCTGTCGTATCGACACGCCAGGGCCTTGCGACGTTGTGTTAGGATCATCAAAAAGTTGTAGATGACATTGTAGCATCAAATTAACACTAAGAGACCGCCTGCTCCACGGCGAATTTCCACAGCGGACCGGTGCGCTCCGCGGCTAATCGTTTCCGTGGGTGCGCAGTGTGGACACGCGGTCCGCTGGGAACCATTTTGATCGGAGCAGGCTTTCTTATTAGACATCCAGTATGCCGTTTCCACTCCACCTGAGAGTATGTCGCTCCACAGAGATCTGGAGTGAGGCCATGGTGAAGCAATGATCTACCTCTAAAGCTTTTTCGCTGACCTGCTTTTTTTATTTCGGAAGTTATTCCAGCTTTACATGCACAAGGCTGGTAACGAATGAGCGTTTGTTTGTCGACTTCTGGAATTTTCTTCAGGTTACAGCTAATGGTTAGGATTGAGCCGGGCTACGCCGACCCAGAGTATTGAAAATTTGAAAGTGAACAAACTTCTCCTTTGTGATGCCCTGAGAAACCTCAAGTAGATCTTTCGGGGGACTCAAATACTTTGATCTACCAAGTTGTCTGATGCCACCGAGAGAAACTTTATCAGAAATCTCAAGATGGAAATCAGATTCATGATCAGCATCCCCTCCTCCCCAATGGCCACGTGAGCGAAGTCGCACCAAAACGTGAAACGTTTACAAACGGATAACGAACGACAGACGCCAGCAAAGCTTTGGAAAACTTCGAAATATACACCACTCCATTGTTCAGCGGCTCCAAATATACCCCGTAGTTAAATTTCAGTAAAATTTTAAGCGCTGAACTATTTCTTGGTTTTCACCCCTTTCCCCTCAAGTTACCCCCCACTCGAAATTTAGCGAAAATTTAAACAAAGTTGACCGATGGCTAATATACTGCAATCGAAGGAAATTTCATTGGAAATTGAAAAGTAAAAACCAGAACCTTGTGCAGCAACTCGAATAACCCTCGAGGTCAATGCAGCAAAATTTTGAACGATGCCCTACTACAGTTATCTCATATAGGTGGCACTACTCTTTCGTCAATCAACTGTAGCGCATCAGTTCCGTGATAAGCATCATTGATACCCCTTCTTAGCCAAGTTTGGAACGATCTATTTCCAGCCAAAGAAGCTCGAAAAATCGAAAAGTGCCATTTCCGGAGATACTTGTAAAATTACTAGGAACACTGAAAATGCTTGACCACTGTGAGTGTAAATAGGTTACATCATATGGAACCTATCTGTAATTAAGAAAGACTCCACGCTAGAGAATTATAAAAAATATTAAAAGTTTTATGGCGTGGGTGCGCAGTGTGGACATGCGGTCTCTTAAGTGTTAAGAGGATGTTCTACACATTGAAAGTGGTGTCACGGGTAATGTTTGAACTATCTTCACCTGTGGGAAGGCCGGAATTTTTTATGAAAGCTTGTTCAACTAAATATGTTATTCTTCAGATGCGCCTCCGACTTGGAAGACGGCGAGCAGGGCTTCTGGAAGCTGATCGGTCCCAAGTCGTGTAACGGCATCTGGACGCGAATATCCAGAAGCGATAATTGCCACTGTTCCCGAGATCTTCCCGAGCTCGATCCCTTCCTACTGGTCTGAAACGGCTGCTTAGCCCGTGCTGCTGCTTCTGCTGCTGCACTTGCTCCCGTTGCTGCTACTGAGCGGCGGCAACTTCTCCCTTCTCAATGTTGTACACTATGTGCGACAGATTTTACGGGTATAAACCTTGCGCTAGGCTGTTAATATGGCTTGCCCTAGCGTAGGTGACTAGCATCGCAAAAATGTGCTTTCTAATGGATCCTAACCGCTTTCCTGTGCATACATACTTTCATATTTGGCTGAATTTATCTAAGTAGTTATGGAAATGGGCGTGCCTAACATTGCATAGTCGACTTCCAGTAAGCATGTAGTTCACCGGTGTTTAGTCGCCGTGCACGTCACCTCTCTGATTAGAGCATGATCTGTCATCATTGTCCTAATCCTGCCCTCCAGTACAAGAATAAAGAAAACTTCATGCCACTAACCCCTCTACCAAAAACTGCAACAGTGCGGCAACAACTCACACCGTGTTTGATTTGTGTCAGTTGTCGCCGTAAATGTTGTCAATGTTCCGCATTGTAATAAAACGAGCTATACAATCTTTCATATGCTTGCCTTACACCCTAGACTATCTTCGAGACGCACTCGAGCCACGATAATGCTTTAGGAGTACATTTATTGATTGACCATAAACCAATTCGTGTTCTGTCTACATCGTCGTATCGTCGCGCCTCGAAGAACATATAGCAGGGCATCCCAGTGGTCCAGCTTTTTCAAATACTTTTGGCGTCGCTTCTAGTTCCGGCGCTGGATGGTGCGATGAATCGCATTCCTATAATATCGATCGCTCTCTGTTGCAGTATTACAGGAATGAAATGTCCCTCGCCGCCTTGCGGCGAAAGTCTGAACGGCGCCTCCCATCAGCTATCTACTTACTAACTTACGATGTGTCGCTTCTAGACGGGAATATATAAATATGTATTTTATATCTAACCTATAGATTTTATTTATATTCACATGTAAAGGCAATAGTGCATATGTGGTGATCCTTCCTGCGAATATCGATTGGACCCATTCCTGCACTATGTATGAAGTGCTGCACGCTGGCCTCACATACGCTTTCATAATCGCATCTGGATGATTACATTCCATTACGAAGTAGATTCTCAAGACTTCGAAATGGATTGTATATATTATAGCTATATTTTCTAGTTGTATAGTTGTTCTTGAATATAATGCATAATGCCTATTGTTGTACATTTTGTAAGGTCCGCTCTACCTTCAGCTAATTTATATTGCAAAGGTCTATTGAATGAACCACATGATGCTCTTCATTGCGTTTATACTCCGCTGGGCGATGCCGGCGGTGGTGGCCAAATTGGTATCGATTGTTTTCCATAAGCGATGAAGCGCGCTCGCTTCCGCTGTGTTCATAATAGCGCTGTGTACTTCAGTGACATGAGAATACACGCAACCACGAAATTTTTCAGCGTCTTGGTCTATATTCACTGTTTGTGACTTGTCATTCAAATTGCGGAGTATGAACGCATCAGCTTATCGATTGATTAGCGATTTCGGAGTGATCATGTGGTTCGAGCGCTACTGGCACCGCTAATTTCTAACCATAACTTCCTATCCTGGCTTATTGCGTTTCCGAAGCGGTGTCATCGTTAGACGCGCATGCGAGTCGCGTCGGGTGCCGCCAGCCTATCTTTCAATCCAGTTCCCCCAACATCTCTCAATATTGCTTTCCTTTCTCGCACTGCATTTAGAACATTGCCAACTGTTTTCGGTGAATATTTTCTATTGTTCCGTTTTTTTATATGAATAAATGTCTCTATTACTCTGTTTTTTGTTACATTCAAAGTTGCATCCGTTTACGTTCCGTTTGGATTGCGATTGATCAAATTGGCACAATGGCTACTCTGAGACGCGAATCCTATTCTGTCCTCATCTTCTCCAACACTATCTGCCGTTAATTTTGGGTCAGCCCCAATCTGCAATGCCTGGCCAAATCCGGAGAGCAAAGAAATTTCCAGTCAGCAGCGCAAGCCATTCGGTGGATTAACTATGGTTCAATTCAAAATTTGAAAAAAATTCTCAGAATGAAACGACTTCTGCCTGCGCAAATCTCTCAGGCACCTATCATAGCCGTAACTGCAAGCGTGGGACGGGCAAATTTTGAAAAATCGAGCCAGTCGAAACATCGATTGTTTGAAATTTTGGAGAATCGAGTCAGCTATGAACTCGATTATGCGAAAGAATTTTCGAGTTGCCCAAGTATACTTCCCGGTAAACACAAGACGGGACCAATCAAATGATCAGACACGGAAAGCGGTAAGTGGTTCTTAGCGCATACGATGTCTTCAGGCTGACTACTCAAGGTACACAAGGTCGGTCCCAAACAGGGTCAGGCGCAGCGGTGGTCCGGGTCGTCCTGAACAACGACCCACCCCCCTGAGAGGGACATTTTTTCGGCTAAAAAACGACCCTCTAGGAAGGGTGAAAAAATTGGTAGACTTCACTGACTCGTTTCATTTTGTTTTTTTCAATTTTCGGGGCCTCACCATTCCAAAGTGGATCAATAGCGTTCCATGCGCTGCCGATATTCAAAAAATTCAGCCAGATGGAAAGCTGAAAAGCATATCAGAGATCGGAAAAATCTTCGCCCTCCGTTTTTGGCCACGGTGATCCGGAGGGCTTTTGGACCACCGTGGGACCACCGCACCTTTGACCGGCCATAACTCGGCTCAAAATCGATTTCATGAGCTCATCTCCGGACGCTAACATTTTCTAACATACCTGCTGTGGTACGACGCTAAGACATTTATGGGCCTTAGTGGACCGACGTCGCAAAGCCATGAAACGCTCTCAGTTTCGGAGTCCCGAAACATGAAGCCAGAAAAAACAGAGATGAGGAGTCACACTCCATCAGAGACCAAGGCAACGCTTATTGTTATACCGAATACATTACCTTTGACATCGATGCTCTTAGCCATCGAGCCTTGGGTAAAATGTGTAACGAAGGGACATCTGTTGCTCTGGTTAGCACCCACATCACTGAGTTCTACTCGAGCAATGCCAATCAGATTCGAAGGTATATATTCCCAGGAGACGAGGCTACTGCAGGAAGCAGAAGGACTTTCCCTATCTTTTGGGCCGTCACATACTGCTGGAGATGATACAATGTGAAATAGCGAGTTTCGAAAACTTCGAAATCTATAAACGCCAAGTTCAATTCCAGAAGTTGGTCCAAATATATAGACGACGCGAACAAGATACAGATCACAGTACGCCTAGATTCGATTACGAACTTAATCGCCTTACTTCAGAAGTACTGCGCTATACAGGATGCGATGCCATCATGCGAAACCTACGCTACCATTGCCAGTTCTGCACAGAGTTTGTGGCCCAACGAGTTCCGAACCGATTAAGCAGTCTTCACTTCTATCGGATTAAGCTAGAAAACCCCGAAACAATGTCTACTCCGATTGTAGTCGAGTTAATATTGAGCTAGTACACGCTTGATGATTTACTCTGTTTTTTATTTGGAAACTGCTCTTGTTCCATCGATAACGTTGACCATTCCATGGTAAATAGTCATGGCCCCAAATAATTTTACCTCAGGCCCCCGTCATAGTCGGTGGATCTACTGAGTCCCACCGGGTCGATACGCACCGAATTCGTGGGAAACGGGTGCAAAAAATCAACCCACTGAGTCCGACTGCGACCATCTGATGCCCACCGCAATCCCCCCGGTCGATACTGATTGTTCTCATGCGTACAAGGGCGGGGCCAATGCATTGACAGAGTCCCACCGAAATCATCCTCACCCCCACCCGGTCGATATAGGAGTTTCTCACGTGATTTGGGTGAATTTTTTCCCGCCGACTGCGACCTGCCGAGTCCCGCCGCATCTCGACTTTCATCGGCTGCGCTCTGCCCCACCTACTGCTGCCGATGACTATCGATTGCGTGTTTCGCAGAAGAACTGGTTGGCGCTGGTGGCAATCGGACTCAGTCGGACTCTGCAGGTTTTTCGACAAAGTCTGACCGGGGCCTCAAGATTCAATTTTTCAGAGATACAGACATTATTTTAGATGGGTCAAAAAATAACGACCCCCACCCAAAAATTTAAAAATTTTGTGTCTTGTAACAAATGTGTGTAAATAATGATAGATTAAAGGCAGTGTCCACGATAAAAACCATGTCTGATTTTTTGGTGGAGATCGGCAGCTGCGGGGCCTAGCGCAACCCTGACGTTGAAAAAACTAAGAAAATTGAGCTTGGAAGGGTCCCCTTCGGCCCCAAAGTTGGAGACCCGTCAGCTAGTGACACCCAGATGCACTTTCCACGCCCACCGACGTGAACAAATGAATGCTCGAGATTGTGAGATGAGCGATGGTTTCCGATTAATAGCCCCGTTCTTCCCTTCATTCTCAACTTCTCTCTTTACTCAGGTCAGCTCGCATACATCGGCTGCAAGAGACGGAAGTTACAAGCCTCGGACAACTCGTCCACCATGTTTCCTTAGCTCAATTTTTGAGGGACCATAACTCCGTTCCCAGAAGGTCTTGCACGATTCCAAAAACATCTCTGGAATCAGCATGGGACCGTCTTCAAGATAGGCGGAAAAGCAGGAAATCGATCCTTATCGTGAACACTGCCTCTAAGTGAAACCGGTGCAGAGGTTTGGAAACTCCAGATGTAAGAGTAAAGGAGAAAACCCATTAGAGAAACTTGGTAAGCATTTTCAATCAGTTGGGTTATGAGGAGACTACTAACGGATGAGCTGAAAATGCAAGAGGTTTAATTGATGGAAGGGAAGAGGAGAGATATTCGGCGGCGGATAAATGACGTATAGTGTAATTGCACTACACCCGTTTGACGGAAAAGTTTGTGTAGTTGACTTGAACCGAGGCAATGAGAGCTGTTATTAGGCCTAAACGGTGGGCTATACACCTGTGCTAGAACACAGGAAATCTCAAGTCGAACGTTGGGTGCGCCTAGGCCCCACAGTCTAAGGGTGAGGTCGGGAAAAGTACTGAGGCTATAGAAGTAAAAAAAGTCGTTTTCTCACCTATATATGTAGAAATGATTTTTAGAACATTTGCAGCAATTTGGGACCTAGTTTTTTGGCACCAAGAAGATTTTTTGAAGAAGTTTTCCCCTATTAAAAATTTTATAACTTCCTCTGTAAACGAGATTCACCGGTGAAACTGTGTCTGGGTAAGGCTTAGATCCGGGATACTGGTCTGAGGTACTTCACAGCCCCAGGGAAGGTCTTTTTTTTTGGAAAAAATGCTAGGTGTGAGGGAACTGCAAAATCAACGATTCTCTCACACCTAAATGTATAGGACTAGGTGTGAGGGAAGCGTCGATTTTATCGTTCCCCCACACCTATCAATTTTTTCGAAAGAGCCCTTTCCTGCAGTAATGTGGTCGACGTTTATATGATGAAGACCTTCGAAAATAGAAGAGGGGTCCAATTCGGCTTCGCTGGGCTGGTGTCTGTGGAAGAAGGGTAATGGTTCTATTCAAGACGAAGACCCGGATAGTTCACGGGCTTAGAGTGCCAATTCTGCTGTACGGATCAGAATCGTGGAGTCGGAAGTCGGATCACGGCAGACTGGAGGTCTTCCAAACGCGCTCTTCGCGGGAAATCCTTGGATAACTTAGAGAGATCGCAGCGACGTTATCCGAGACACTTGCGACCATCAGTCGTAAGTGTCTCGGAGAACAAATTCGAACGAAAACGTTACGATGGTTTGGACACGTATGCAGAATGGAAACAAACCGACTTTCGCACAGATTGTTATGGAGAAAACTTCCGGCACTGTGGAAGGTTGAGAGGGCAGTCCCGAAGAAGACGTGGTTAAAGCAAGTTGAGGCGGATCTGAAGTCCCAACGGTCCAGCATCCTTAATGCTAGATCGTTTGCTGCAAACCGTACTGAATGGAAGCGTATCGTTTAGACCACAAAAGCTCCTATGGCACCTACAGCAGTGTACTGGTTGAGAGGTTATCCCGATTCGCCAGCTACGGGATGAGTAAGTGAGTGAGTGTGAGGTACCTTAGACCATTACCCCGGACCTAAGCCTTATCCAATCACAGTTCCAGGGGTAGATATCTTTTAAAACGGAAGTTTTAATAGGGAAAAACTTGTTCAAAATTTTTTTTTTCGTACTAAAAAAAGTAGGCTCGGGCCATTCATACTCTCGCGTTCGTTACGCGCTGGCGTTGAAGAGTATGAATAGTGCCAGAGCGCGAAATATGCGCACACGATGCGCGGGCAATACACTGGAAATTTCGCTATGCGTGCCATTCCCTTGTCTGCTGTGTAATTACGAACATATGTACCTAGTAGATACTATATACTTACATGGCACAGTAGAGTATAATCTTGAGCATTAGATGCTATGTGCTATAATTTTACATTTTCAATTTTTTTCGAATATTCGACTTTCCGAATAATTCGGGATTTTGAACTTTTCGAATATTCGACTTTTCGGATAAATCGTGATTTTGAACTTTCCGAATATTCGACTTTTCGAGTGAAAAGTCGGCTTTTTCAATCGACTCAAATGATTTTTCTAATTTTTTTCATTCGACTTTTCGAGTAAGCCGAAAAGAATTTAGCCATTCCCTTTACTTTTCAGAAAAAAACTAAATTACTTCAGCTATCATATTCTATCTTTCTTTTGGGATCGAACTAAACTGTCGAACAGGGATCAGAAAAACACGAATTATTACGTATATGCGACAAATAATGCAAACAACTGCTTCTCATCATTTAGTTCCGATAGGGGGTAAGTAGAAAATAATAAAAACTCGGGCACCGGTTTCACGAATAGCTCCTTTCCAAAAGTATGAATGTATAGCAATGTTATAACAATACAATAGAAGACATCGGGTAATATCAGTCTTCCAATATACAAATTTTAGGCAGACGAGCTCTAAACGTTTTGCGGTGCCACGCGATGCGGCACCGCAAAACGTTTAGAGTTCGTCTGCATAGGTTTTGTAAAAAGCTGCAATATTCAGCTTTAGATTTTATTTTGGGAAGCCATGGGTTGTTTCGGAGTTCAGTGTGAGCGAAAAGTTAAGTCTAGAGTGACTTTGAGTACGTTTTTGGCACGCACAAGTTAGCAATCGTGCGTCACCGCTACTATTTGACGCAGCCCGTTTACACTCAGGCAATGGAGCGGACTTATCGCGACGCCAAATACGAACGAATGCGAAGTCAACGGCGATCAGCCCGCTACTTTTGAGCGAGGTCAGCTCTCAATGGGCTCCCGATCAATACGCCTGTTCAAAAATTCTACTCAACTTGGTTAATAATCATAATGCAATTAGGCCGAACCTATGACCAAAATTAAACATCTGCATGAGTCACGCCCTTCATCCGAAAGGGGCAGAGTGTACTCCTGCTAGTGCAGCCATAGGTGATATGAGATGTACCGCAAACTTTGGTTGTTGAACACGATCTCGTTCAACCACACAGGACAGCGCATCGTAGTTCGTCGCGGTCATAAGCGCTCAGTCATAGCAAAATATAACAAATACTAGGAGAGCAAGGTTCAAGCTTAAATTCCGTCAGCCGCGCACCTCTTTGTGGCGCGGCTTCTTCACCTTCAGAGCCGGCATGGAATACTTGAAGATGAGTCATACTGTTCAGATACCGATCAACTTGTTAAATTCAAAACACTTGTCAAAAATTACCTACATTGTCGAGCAAGGATCTATTAATTGTTTTACGTTTTCCTTTCGAAAATTGTCATTTTTAAATTCCTTGATGTTTTCGATGTTTTTTTGCCTTTTCTATGTTTCTACACTTCTGCAAGGGCGCGTAATAAAGTTAAAGTCAAAGTTATAACAGTGATAATCAAGCGGTTTAGCTCGCTCATCAGTATTTCCTTGACTTGAGTACTTCATGATTATCCCAACCTCGAGGTTCTAGGGGCGGAAAGGCGACATGAGGAGTTTCGGTGACCTCAGAACGCCTGTTTGCATCCATTATTTAGCCATTCCTAGCTCTTTTCAAACCATTTTTCGTCACTGAGAGCATAGGAATTCTTTCTCGCCTATCATTTCACTGCGGAAAGTCATCGAGAATGATTATCGTGAACGCTGCCTCCGAATTACCGATGCAGGTTATCTGCTATGCGGAATCGATTAGCGTTATTATATTGGTGATGTTTCCGCCTGTCGAAATGTGTATTTTTGGTTTTCGGAGAATTATTCCTGAAAGTTATGGCCATGCTCAAAAGATGCGCCGAGTCGTTTTAGTCTGCTGAAAAACAGGAAATTCAAAAAATTTCGGCTCCATCAATGTAATTTTTAATCGAAAGTGATGTAGTAGAAGGAACCGTCGTGCAAGGTGCAGATCATACGTTTGCTTCTGCTTGATTCTGGAATAAAGTCAGAGACGTGTGCAAACTTGCTGGAGACATCTGTAAGCAGCGAAGGATCGACTGCAAGTCGCATCAGAACCGCAAATTTCAGACCGAAAAAAACCGAAAAAAATTTAAACTTTTTCGTTTTTTTCGATATTGATTTTTTTCGCCAAAAAGGGCGAAAAACGAAAAAACCGAAAAATCGAAAAACGCACACCCCTGGTCCCCGTCCCCTCGCGAAGCCCCTCTGCGATTCGTCGTTAACGGCATTTGACCGATCACAAAATATCACAGAATGGGAAATACGATCTACTTTATAAATAACTTTTAACGTCTTTGTGTCATAATTATAGCAACCCTTTCTATTGAAAATGGTCCCTTGCTCATTTCTTAAAATATGTTCCGTTCTGAATATGATATGGATGGATGAATGCAAAATCAACGTATTTCTAGCAAGCCAAACGGATCCGTTCTCACTGAGATAAAAACTGCTAAGATTCTTGCCCTGGACACGGCTAGTCTGAATATCAGGAGAATAGCGAAGGAACACCAGCGTCACTTCACAGCTGCCTACCGATTTCTGCATGATCCTGAGTCACATGGTTCAAAGAAAGGCACTAGCAGGCCCAGAAGGCTGTCTGCTTCTGAGGAATGTCGAGTAGGATTGCTCGTGTCCAACTCGACCATGTCGGTCGATCAGTTCCTAGGCGAACTTTTTACGTCGGTATCCAGAATGACCGTATGGAGGGCGATCAATCGCAACCCAATTATAGAGCATTCTCGTATGCATCCAGCACCGCACCTCAAAGCGCGACCTAAGACTCACTGGTCTAAGATGAGCAGGGCTGGGATTCATGAATGCAGCTGGTTAGGCTCGGGTTTGGCTAGGGAAGCCGACCCAGCGGTAGCCAAACCGGAAACCGGCATTCACTAGCGCTCCACTGTGGTTGGGCGGCTAATCAGACCGTGAGCACGTACCTGCCACTCAATTGACGCCAAGAATCTCAATGGGAGACAATCAGTAATGGCACTCATGTCGTATTTACCAGATTACTCGTTCTTTTTATTGCACATTAATGCCGTTTTCGCTTGATTTTTCATTTTTGATTTTTGTCTCCCATTTGCTTTAGAATCTGCAATCAATAAAAAACATAAAATGGGAAATCCAAGAGGGCATTACGGGAAGAATGGGTGAGGAAAAGTTATAAATGTGAAAAGAAGCAAAATCATACAAGTCAGGGCAAGTCGGGTTTCGGAAACGTACCACGAAAACCCAGGCTGTCCAAGAGGACGTGGCATCACAGTACCAAGTAAGGGTATTAAAAAAAGGAAAACTGACAAAACGTGTTGGGATAAATTTCTGATATTGAGGGAATTAGAGCCGAATTGGCGGAAAAAACCAGCGAAAGCCTGTGGCTGATCGGTAAATGTTCAGCGCATGAAAGACAAGAGCTAGGGAAAAAAAACTGGGTACAAAAGGAACAACAATGTGCGATAAAATAAAGATGAGAGCGAAAGCGTGGAGTACAGACGTAGAGATTTCAGTTAGTCGTGGGCAACATAAAAATTGCAGACGAGGTTGATGATTCTGAGAATTTTTGTTGTTATCGAGAGGAGCATATTATGGCTGTAAGGGCCTATAAAGTGGCAGACAATAACGAGTAGCATTCCTGTCTTTTCATTTTACCTTAAAGAAGATATCTGATTTTCCTTGCGTAAGTGCAAAAGAATTTGGGATAATTTGTGCACGTATTCCACATCATCAAGATGTAACTTTATTCTAGTCAGATCACCTGAGAAAACCTTTGTTTTTGATTCCTTAGATCGGAATTTCCTCGGGCTTCAATATTGTGCACTAAAGTGGTCTGCAGAGTTGCAGAGACCGGCGAGTCTTCGCCGAGCGTCAGTCTTGATGCGGCGTCGAAAATGTTTCTAAACATTATCGTCGCGGCGTCGGTTGCCGCTCGCTGGCAGTGATGTAGGGCCGTCGCGGCGTCAACACACTCTGTGGTGCCCCCTCGTCGCCCTTCACGCCGCGTCGGTCGCCCTCGTCGCTGAATGTAATCGATGTTGCATCACCCAGCGCTATTCGTCGCTGCGAGCAACGCCGCAACTTCAACTCTGCAGCCCCTTAACACAACACGTTATTAATCAGACGACTAAGTCCCAAACCCACTGCTAACCGCGGTTAACTGCAGCCCCGAAGTGCGGTTACGCGTTACCCCATCATAGCCCAGCCGTAACCAAACCGGATTTTTCGTGAGTGCTTTCTTCCGCTGGCCCTGCCGTAACCCCGTGTTTGCCTTTCATGAATCCCAGCCCAGAACTTGTTCTAAGGCCTCATCTACGTAAACATTGTTATCAGGGGTTCTGCCCGGACAAGAAGAATTTCGAGTTGGATGGGCCTGACGGATACGCACACTACTGGCGAGATCTGCCCAAGGGGCCGAGGTAGTTCCCCAAGCGGATATTTGGTGAAGGCAGTCTCACGGTATAGTGTGGCTTCGATGCTGATCGTGTGCTCCAGATAGCCTTCGATTCCTATATAAGGAGTTCTGCGGAGTACCACGAAGTGTTGTGAGCAGGACTGCTACCGTTTCTTGCTCGGCTCTAGCAAAATGAGCTCACCTTCCAGTAGGACGATGCCGGCATCCACACGAGTCGCTCAACTTGGATTTTATTTGAGCGGCATTGGCTCTCCGTTTTGAATTGGCCAGCGTGCTCATCCAACGTTAGCTCAATGAAAAACGTTTGAGAAATCCTGCATCGCCAAATTTATAGTGGAGGCATGACGTACGACTCACTGTAGCACCTCGAGGTAGCTGTAATCGTTGCCTGGAGCAACTTGGACAGGGAGATGCTCGGCCGACTGATGAACTCCATGCTAAAGTGAGTTTTTAAGATCATTTTAAACAAGGCGGACCAACAGACTAATAAAAATCGTTACAAGCTAGTATTTTCGAATAAGAAAAAGAACAGAGATTGAATACTGAAAGTGTTGCTAAAAAAATTATGATACAAGGACTTTAAAAGTTATATACAAAATCGTCCTTATTCCTTGATGGTTTTCGGTGAAATTTTGTAAATAAAGGTTTTTGGGTACGTGGAGTTGTGTGGTGACAGCGCCGGTTGATGAAAGTTTGCGTGGACAATGATATCAGAGCTTTGAGTGTGTGGGTACAATTATGATAAGCACTATATTCGGTTTTACACGATTTTTGGATGTTTTTTTGCCGCAACTGCAGTTCAACGTCGCAGTGCGCGTTATGGTATGTTTATGCAAGGTGCTGAATTGATCGCAAAACGCTTGGCTCCGGGCGAGATTGAACCAGCATATTCCCTTTCCGGGAGAGCGCCTTATCGCACTGCACCACCGAAGCCCCAGCGCCGCTCTCACTCAACTGCTCGGTAAATCTTCACCGAAGCAATCATCCTTTCACCCGCATAACGGGATGAAACAGTGAAGATTTACCGAGCAGTTGAGTGAGAGCGGCGCTGGGGCTTCGGTGGTGCAGTGCGATAAGGCGCTCCACCGGAAAGGGAATATGCTGGTTCAATCTCGCCCGGAGCCAAGCGTTTTGCGATCAACTCAGCACCTTGTATAAACTATATTCGGTGTCTGAATGATTATCACATTTATGGCTCAATTCGGCGATTCAGATTTCGAATCAAAAGGATTTGACGTTTTTTTTTGGTAATTCGGATATTGAAACTTCAAATCATCCGGATATGTGTTGCGTACTGCACCGCATTTGTTTGTAGACTTCAATACCTCTCGTAGGATGCGGTCAGGACGAGTTTCCGCGTCTTTAGCGTCCTTTTCCAACAACTCCCTTCAAATGTTTTTTTTTCTGGGGCGGCATGCATGAACGCTTTGAAGAAGGTCAGGGAGCCGCTCCGCATCCTCCGTGCGGAGCGTAGAGCCAGAGGTGACCCGAAAAACGCGTCGTCCGCTCAACTTTGGGACGCAAACTCACTACGGACAGCTGACCCCACGCCCAACAGCTGTTTTTCGATTTGGTCCTAATCTAGATCAGCTTCATTTCTATGAAATATTAGAGTCGTACGGGAAAATTATTTAAATGATGATTAACTATGAAGAAGAAATCAAAAAATACCAAAACTGAGCACATTTGAAATTTAAAACAAAATATTTATGCGGGACTCGAAGCTAACCCTCACGGCGGCTGCGGGAGTTAGCTCGTCAAATTACCGCATGCTGTCCCTATTTTCCCACTAATTCGTGTTCTACCATCGGGAATAGCTCACATTCAGGAAAACAGGTGCCTCACTTGATCTCTGCTTGAAGAAAATTGGTTTCATTGTGTTTTAAAGGAGAGGGCTGTTCGCTTCTTGCCTTGTCGGGGTGGCGAACAACTCGTCCACCTCGCTCTCTTCACAACGCTGCAAAGCAACACAAAGCGGGATCAGATTCGATTCTGTAGCTGTGAAGGTGTGCACTTCATACAAGGGTTTTGCTCACCCGTAGGTTTCAATTCCTGACTTAAATCCACGGGTAGCGGGTGCGTTTGGACGAGTTGCACCCCGCAGCCACCGTGATGGTTAGCTGCGAGTTTATGCGGGGAGTTCATCGTGTGTGGTGAGGTTGCGTCCTTACACAAAGGGGACGGCATGTTCTTCGGGTCACTTCTGGCTCGAAGCTTCGCTCGTAGAACGCGGAGCGGCTCCCTGACCTCCTCGTAAGCGTTCATGCAAGCCGCCCTTGATCTAAAAAACTATTTAAGGTCCGGGTGAGAAGGCTATTCGAAAAACATAACGATTTCTAGGGTTTCTGATGGAACGAAAAACTTTGAGTCGAAATTTTCTGTGTGCTATATGGTATGCAAATACAGAATACGGCAGCACAGTTCTATGCGAACTATACTTGGGCACACCGAATATTCGAATATTTCGAATAATTCGGATTTTGGCCTCGATACCAGAATGTATTCGAACCGTTTGTGTTTCTGAACATTACTTAAGGAGGCAAGACTCCCTCAATTCATGATAAAGTAGAATTATACCCTTCCGGAAAACTGAAATCATCGGTTATTTGAAAATTATTCGTTTATTCGAATAATTTCGAATAAATGCTAATTGCATTTTCATGAATGACCTGAAATTCGGTCTGTCATCAATTGTGGGAGCGGTAACCCTAGATCAACTCGAGGAAACAGAAAAAGTTAGCGTACATTCTGAGATTGCTGCAAAGAATCCAAATATATGATTATTCGAATATTGGAAGTGCCCAAGTATAATGCGAACTGTATAACGATCTGGAAATGACATATCAAACTGTTTTGATTGAGTCTTAACTTCAAAGATCACTGACACTGATTTTGTCCGTGAAGATCACTGACACTCCAAATTTGGCCAAATGATATCACATCAGGTTTGTTTTCTTGTCCGGAAAAATTTCTATCTCGACTCTAGGATTTTTATGATGTATGATTCGGCTTGACTATGCCTATTTTGTTCCTTTTGTTGGATTACATGTTTCTCTAATAAAATCGTTTCGTCTTGGAATGGCTGCCAAGTAATCTTTGCTGGGTGAGTCATTCGATCAAATGTTTTCTCTATAGCTCTGTCTGCTGACCACGGTCATAGATTGATCATGGCGTGTGTTCGGCAAAACTGCAAATCGAATGCAATCGCGATTGCCGATAGAGAGAGAACTTCTGTTTTCAATCTCCCCTTCACAATCTGCCTTGCATCGATTATCAGTTTCAATGTGTGTTTCTTCCCAGCGAAGTCTATCATGGGTTTTCTCTGGTGTAATACATGATCCCTTTTTATCACACTGAAATGATAAAATGTATAGTCTAGTGCTAAACTCCCACTTTCCTCTGAACTCCAGCTACAAATTGAGAATTAGATATACAAAATCACCGTCGAGTGCAGGGCCACAGAAAACCCACATGACCAATAACATCTCTTTTCTAGCTGCGATAGTAAGTGTGTAAAATACAACAACTCATGTACTCAAAAGCGGAAAACAATATTTCTGAAAATTCAGCTTCCTGGCAAAAGTAACGATTCGGCAATGCCATTTAAAAGTAAAGAAAGCTTCAAAAATATCTTAAAATATCATAAAAATGACTTGGTTTAAAATAGCCTGAAGTAATGGAAAACAAGGAAATGAAGTGAAATAACTGAAAATACGATTTGGCGGTCAATCATAGACCAACTGTCGATAAGTAGTGATAGACGAGGGATCGGATTTCACAAGCCTCTCCGTTGAGCTTATCAAAACAAAAACAAGCGCGCAACGGAAAGATTAAGTCTTTTTGAAAACTGTAATAAGGGAATCAGCTTATGTAGGTCAAGCTATGTGAACGTAATGCTCAAATCCGATGCGCTCTTGATTTCGCTTTGATAATTTCATCGGAGAAGCTTGTAAAATCCGATTCCTTCTCTGTCACTACTTCGCAATACATAGTTGGTCTATAATTGACCGACAAAATGTATTTTTAGGTGTTTCACTTCATTTTCTAGTTTTTTTATTACTTCGGGTTATTTTACGCCAAATAATTTTTTAAGATATTTCAAGATATTTTTGAAGCTTTTTTTCTCAATTTTTAAATGGCATCGCTAAATCGTTACTTTTGCTAGGAAGCTAAATTTTAGGAAATTTCATATATTTTTTTCCGTAGGTTTCCTTTTTGACTTGAATTTTGCTCAACGATTTCCACTTAGGAGTGCTAGAGCCTCCAACAGATGGTAATGTCATATGATTAAAATTTTTGAAACTTGTGACCCACAATCATAAAAACCCCGTTCATCGCCGCATTTTTGCGCCACAGGTGAAGAATCTATACTATTGATCACAAATATTCTATTTTGCAAGATTGGAAGAATTTCCCAAACAAGGGACTCAGAGCCATCAACAATCAACACACCTTGCGGCGGATTGTGCAAAACGCTATTATTGATTGGTATTAATCGATAATGTTTGATGAGTAATATTCGCAAACCAAGAGACCCATAAACATCAACAATTACCAATCCTCACAGCATTGCATGCAATAAGCGCGAAATTCGATAATATTGATTATCGATCGATGACGTGTCATGAGTACGAAATCTGGCTAGTTCAGTTCTTACCCCCCCCCCCCAACGACTTGTGTTGATTGGCTGCAGATCCAACCACACACCCTGATCTCCACAGCCGTAACATGCCCAAGCAGTTTTCGCGCTCCATGGCTAATTTAGTATGTAAACCCACAATTTAGAAGTACTCTTCAGAGTTGAGTTATCAAGTTCAAAATGTAACAGGAGCGACCTGCACCCTTTTCCAGTCTGAAAATGAGCCTCCTAGCTCAATTTTAGGTGTACCAACAAGATCGTGAACGTCGTCTGAAAAAAGGAGCTTTTAAGCACAGCCCAACCTCAGAGGCAATTTTTGATGTTTTGGTCCGGTCGCCGTCTATAGCAACCCTGCCAAGCGCGAAATCTCAATTCGCTCAAATATGTGAGAAAAAGCTAGGAAAAAGTCGACCACGCCCCCTTGAAAGGAAAAACGGGCAACGCCCACTGGCAGGTTTCCGACCTCAATAGGGAAGAGACGCGCGAATGATTTTATTCAAACTCTATGTTCTTCTTTTTGTTTTCAGTCTGGCTTTATGTTGGGACCAGGGCTGGGCACGCGTCCCGGTTAACCTTAAAGGCAGTGTTCACGATGAAAAAAGTTTTCGAAATTCCACAAGGATTGGGTAGTGGAGGGACACTCTGTAACGTAAACGTCGAAAGAACGCATGAAAACGAGCCAGGAAGAGCCCCAAAAGAGCCCGAAGTTGCAACTTCGAGCGCATTGAAAACCCCAAAAGCGCATCACACGCCCACCGACATGAACAAATGAATGCTCGAGATCGTCAGATGAGCGATGATTTTCAATCATTAGCCCCGTTCTTCCCTTCATTCTCAACTTCTCTCTTTACTCAGGTCAGCTCACATAGATCGGCTGCAAAAGACGGAAGTTACAAGCCTCGGACAACTCGTCCACCATGTTTCCATAGATCAATCTTTCAGGGACCATACCTGCGTTCACAGACGGTCTTGTATGATTTCAGAGACACCGTTGGAATCAGCATGGGGCCGTTTCCAAGATAGGTGGAAAATCAGAAAAACGATTTTCATCGTGAACACTGCCTTTAAGGGGGTGCATATTGGACGTTGCAGAGAGGACAAAAGGGGGGTGCCTAAACCGAACACCAAAAAAGAGAATGAAGTGCATGTTCTGTCGAACTTCAGGAAAAAAATAATACGCACTATTCTTCTGATTTGTCATATCTTCTTCTCCGCTTTTTGAGGAGAACACTTGAAGAATTCAAATTATAGATAGAGATGCAGGTTATGTTCGCAATAATTCATAGTTGCTGTCGAAGTTTGTTTCGATGAAGGAATAAACACTACTCTGTTATCTTGTAGCAAGTAAGGATTGATGTGGTGTCATGTTTCTTTGATGCAACGTTCATTGATTACGCGGGTGGCTACCGATTCGAGGCAAAGATATAATACAAAGACAGCGCCAGGAAAACTATCATTCAAGTTCAAAAAAAAATTAGCGAACTGATGTATAGCCTAGGCCGCTCATTTTGAGCCGGTCGAAGCAAGGCTCATCGAGCTTATCATGTCAAAATCTTCTTATCACTGTTATACTTTGCCATGACCGACCGCTCCGCTGCTTACTCTGCCCGGACTCATCCGAGCAGGCTAGGATTTATTTCGACAGTTTAAAAGTACAGATAGCACAGTCAGCATCACAACTAGTCAATAGATTTTTATTCATGAGAATGTGACTTATGAACAGAGCCAACTGTAAAAATTGAAGACTGCAAGTTACTGAGAAAGAAGCGAAGGACCGTGTCCTCCTCATTGAGAAGTACCCTGTACATAAAAACCCGAGTTTTATCCACCTTGAATGCCGCAATCTCTCATAGACTAGGCTAGCCGTGAGAAATGGTGTTTGTCCGCAGCTACACAACGCGCACTGGAGTGGACGCGCACACAATATTAATTAAAAAATGTATTTTATTACAGAACGAGGCGGAGAAAATGATTGAAACTGGAGTAAATGTAAGGAGGCAGAAATAGGATTCTTTCAATGTTTCCATTATAAAAATTTAATGTAAACAAACTAAGTTGGAGCGGAGTGAATTTTTTGGACGTGACAAGGTGCATTCAAGTGAACCTAGTTGATGAAAAACACCAATAAACATGAAAACTAAGAGCATCGCGAGAAAGAGGAGAATCTGACAAACATTTTATGAGCAATAGGTTTGATATTCAATGTGATTTAAGGACCTTAAAACTCGTTTTGTCCTGGTTTTGTCCCGGTTTTCGGGGTAAAACCGGGACGAGATTTAAGGTCCTTAAATCACATAAAAAACCGGTCCCATTGATGATAAATTTTTTGCCAGATTCTCCTCTTTCTAACAATATCCTTTGCTCTCAGTTTAATGCTAGTTTTGATCAACTAGGTTCGTTTGAATGAACCTTATCACGGCTAAATATTTACACCCGCTCTAACTTTGTTTATTAACATTAAATTTCTAAAATGGGTACATCCAGAATAGATTACCTTTACCATCTTCCATTTCCTTCAGTTTCCTGTTCTGTAAAAAAATACATTTTTTAAAAATATTGTGTGCGCGTCCTTTCCCGTGTGCGCTGTGTAGCTGCGTACAAACACCGTATCGCATGGCAAGCCGATTTTTAAGGGTTTGCGGCATTCTAGAAGGGTAAAACTCGGGTTTTCTACTCCCTACGAATCACATAAATCCTAACATGGTTCCGCAACACAAAATAGTCCTGATTTCCACATCAGAACAATCAAACACAGATTAACTAATCCTTCATAGGTTTATGAAAACCTTCGACAGAAAACATTAATTATTGCAATAGTAGTAGTTCTGTTGTTGGTAATTGTTCAACTGTTTTGTATTGAAAAATGTTTTATCTTTTGTCATAACTTAAAGTTTTACTAACAAATTTTCCTCATGAGGTTGTTTTGAAGTTCAGAAATTACACTACTTTTTTTGTTGGCATTTTCGGAATATTCTCTATTCAGTGCTTTTTTTATATTCTTGTTCATCAACACCAGGAAGTCGAGATCATGGCTGTCCAACTATTCGGAAAACAGCCGATTTCGATTTCCCATAAGCGGGTGCCTAAAAATTACCCAGCTAAGGGGGGGGGGGGTGCGTATTCAGATTCGCCATGCCGGGACGTGTGCCCAGCCCTGGTTGGGACCTGTTTCAGAATGATGGCTGCGAATAAAGAGAAAATACAGGCTCGAGACAACTCGTCTGCGAACTTCTACCAGTTCAAATATAAAACTTTTGAGAAAGCGTAACTCAGCTCATAGTGAGTTCTGAGCGATTTCGAAGACAACATTGTGATCAGCGTGAGATTTTCTCCAAGTTAGGCAGAAAAACGAAAAATCGATTCTGAGTTTGGACTGTGGCTTTAACACCAAAATCGATCGGTTTTTTCAATTTTTCTCGCAGGTCAGGAGACCATTCCAAACCATTTTTGAGCGTGAGTACCAACTTTTCGCGCTCTTTTCAAAGCAATTCAGAGCTAATTTCTACGATCACTCTGAGCTTAGACTTCGAAAAATCGGTTGCGCGCGGGGTTGGTTCAGAGCCACATCTGGTTCGCGCCCGCCACAATTTATGAAAATAGTGCACGAAATAGTAATTTAGCTCTAGGGTCAACATCAGGGATGCGCAGAATATCCGTTTTCAGGTTTGCGTTCCCGTCTTGCGGCCTTTTTTCAATTCGGTTTCCAAATTGCCATTTCTACTATTTTGGGGAAAAATATGGAAATTATCGAAATTTGGAAAGATAACGAAGTGTTAACAAATCGTAAGACTTCTGAAAATTTCCGTGTTTCATCCTCCTTTCCGTTTTCCGTCTCCCGTTTCCGGCCAAAATTTCTTCTCCGATTCCGTTTCCCGTCTCGTGATGAACATCTTTTTCCACACATCACTGTCAAAATCCTTGAGTGCGGGAGAATGGATTCAATAAATCATACTGAGACGTGATAAAACCCATGTGTATAAGATAATATATCAAGTATGGAAAAAGATAAATGTGACAATATGATGACAATACACACTCTCCTTAGATTTCTGTTTAAAAGTAAGTCAACTAGGAAGAGTATGAAAAGGAAGTTGACAAGTTTGTTTTGCCCCTGACCTCAGACAAACTTTATCAAACAGCTCAGCCGGAGCTCCTCAGTAATTATTCCTAATTTAGAGCAAATCAAGACACTGGGTCCGGTGGTAAAATATTGTATATGTTTGACTTCTTCACTTCACTACTGCTGCATACTTATCCGGCAGTCTTAGAACATTACCCTAACCAGGCGAAGGCAAATTCTGTAGAGCCAAGTTCATCTGCAATTGGAGTTCTCGAGAATTTTCTGTTTTCTGTAAGGAAAATCCTGTACAGAAGTGAACTCTGTTCAGATCACCTCACATTCATTGCCACATATGTCGGACTCTATAAAAAGTAGGTTTCTACCAATTCTTCATTGATCAAGCTGAAGTTAATGTAACAAGTTTTGAAAATTGAACTTCTATTCAGTGTCTGATTTGAAGTTGGTCCTCGACGCGGAGGGAGATGACAACATCTTGCGTATCAACAAAAGACAGTCCGTGTCCAGCCAGGTGAGCAGAATTGTATTTGGAATCGAAGCAACCGTTTTTCTTCTAAACTTCAGCTAATTAGTGTGCACATTTCTCAGGCTTGGCAAGCCAATCTATGGCTCAAATACCCGGGACAAAATTCTCTGTCTAGCGACACAAATAAATTTAAACCTTTGTTTGCGAGATTTCATCGAACGCACTCAATAGAAAACCTTCATGGGCCTAATTTTGGGTGGCTGCACTTTCGGACCGCGTGCTATATTGCGTCACCGTATAACGTGTCCCGCCGGTGGGACACGCTGGCTTAAATAGCGTTCCACGGGTAATTGCTTTCGTTTTATTGTATCCATATTGTAGCTAGCAACGATGGTCGGACAGTATCAGAGTTTAAGCTTCCGAGACGCTTTCTTGATCGAGAAACAATTACTCAAAACCAAAACGGGGTCAACTGAGCAGCAACGCTTTCAGAAAAGTTAACGTGTTTCAAACGATAGGTTTCTACTGAGCAACCTAAAAGCTGGCAATAGAAGAAAAAAGAAATTATAAGGTGCTTCTAAAGTTGCTTTACAGTTGTATTTTCCTCTACTTTGGCCCACCTGATTTCAGAAATTTTTAAATATGTTGTTGCATTTTCCCTACTGATGGACCACGAGGCTTTTATTTAGGTCTTGGGTAGGTCAAGACATTGATCATACTGTGCTTATCTGGGCCAAATTCCGGTCCGCAATTGCGTCTCGACACGCTTTGCGGCCGCACGCGCTCGAGTCAGTCGGGTTTCCAGCGCCAAAGCCGACTCGATGTGGCTTTTTTATAAAATTTTCTCCAATTTTTTTTAGTTTCCAGTTTCCAAAACCCACCTAGAGTCAGCAGATCGGCGGCTGCGGCGCTGGAAGCTGTTCTGACTCGGAAGCGTGCGGCCGCAAAGCGTGTGAGACGCAATTGCGGACCGGAATTTGGCCCAGATAAGCACAGTATGTAGGTTCGAAATCATTTCTTGTGGCGTAGAAATCGAATTTCGAAAAGGGTGTCCCACCGGTGGGATGCGTGGTCGTGAATGGGTTAATGTTTGTATTTCTAGAGGGAAAATTGTAGCAGTTTCTCAGAAGATGTACTTAGAGGTTTCGGTACACAAAGCACAATCAGACCACAGTATGTTAGGGAGAGTCCACAACCGCACTACCTCCTTCTTTCATTGTTGTAGAGTATACACAAATTAATACACATTAAGTCCCCTAATCGTACCTAAACGGAAAATTCCGGTTTTTATATACGAAATGTTCAACGGTCTTGGCTACACTTCCACTGAGCCTAATTGTCCAAAGTCCCGATCTTCTCGATTGTTCATCTATCATTTAATGTGTGGATGCATAAGTGAGCCGGACGAAGTTTTGGCGTTCGACCAGGGCCAGCCCAAGGCGAGTTCGGTCAAGGCTTTGCTGCCTTCGCGATTCTTGCTCACAGCTCTCTCGCGGTGCTTGTGCTTTTAGTTTGAAGCGAGCTGAAGCTCATGATTTAAGCCGACCGCACAGTGTGGAGGTATGCTGAAAACTTTTGCATGATAAAACAAAGGAAAAGTAGTGCAGTTATTTATGGCGTACCGTATTGAACATTAGGTTCCGTTCATAGCAGACGACCTAGCGCCGAGTGATCGTAATGTGACACTGAGGGTTTGCATCTTCATCATTTGTTATTGATCTGACTCCTCAGTGACTCCCCAGCGACCACTGCAGCCGCTGTGTCGCTGACCGTGTAGGCATAGCGGCAGTAGCGGCTGTCACTAATATTATCGATACCATCTCTAACCACGGGCCCTCCTCGGACACGTTGAATGCGCCAGCCGTCGAGCGTCATGCGCTAGCGTTTCAGCGCTGGCTCCATGATGCTCCGACGCCTTGACGCTTTGCCGCTGGTCGTCTGCTATGGACGAAACCTTACTGATGATAGGCTACATCAACAACCCTGGAGTAGAGTCTACAGCCGAACTTATTTTAAAACTCTTTATCAAACTTGCAATGTTCTTCTTATTGGGTCTGACTTTAAGTTCAAGTATTTTCAGATTTGCGATGCACTCAATGATTTTCGCTGCAACGGTCAACTATGCGATATTATACTCTCAGTGCAAGGACGCAAGATCAAAGCTCATAAGTTGATTTCTATTCCTCCCTTTAGTGTTTCTAGACCTGTAGAATGCCTGAAGGCTGCTCATCAAATTATTTTGTGATGAGAGCATGCGCAGAATTGGGACTTGCAGCTCCTGTTTGTTGGTATATGACTTCTCTTCTAGACTCGCATTTGAATGTCGCTTTTCAGAATGTCCTGGCTGCCTCCATACCATATTTCCGGGCTATGTTCATGACAGAGATGTTGGAAGCAAGCCGATCTGAGGTTGAACTCAAAGGTGGGTCGATAGAAGAGATTATCTATTCCCTACTGTATTCACGTACCATTTTTAGGTATCGAATATGGTGCACTTGAGCAGCTTGTCTCATTCGCTTACTGCGGGGAAATGAGTATCTCGCCCGAAAATGTGCAGTCCGTTATCATTGCAGCGGATTTGCTGCAGATGGTCTGTAGTTAATTTAGTTCGGAAAATCTGAAAATGAATACAATTTATCTACCCAATCGCGTTCAGTCCGAGAAGTGCACGCTGATTGCGAAAGCGTGCTGCGGCTCGGTAGCGTGCTGCATCGCAGCGAAAAAAGGCAAAACCGCCCGGGTCTCCGTCCTGATAACCTTCGCAACGCCGCAGCACGCTTTCACAATCAGCGTGCACTTTGCGGACTGAACGCGATTGCGTAGATGAACTGTATGTTTCTGCTCAGCAAACCACTCTTTACCTGTATTCTCCACTGCTTTTTTTCAGTCGAGCGCAATTGCTACACAATGTGACGAGTACCTGCAGAAGCGTCTGCATTGGTCAAATGCCCTAGTGATGCGATCATTTTGTTTAGCCCTCGGTTGCAGGTTTGCGTGCAGCTTCCATACATTATCTAGAGATGGCTACTTATTCTCGATATCTTCAGAGATTTCTTCAAATCCACTATCTCAGCTGCCAGTCGATGTGTGCAAAAGAATTTTGCCGCGGTTTCTCTCAGTGAGGAATTCAGTCAACTCTCCATTGAAGATGTTGTAGAACTGCTGAATGAGGGTAAACTACATGTAGAATCGGAGGAAGTTGTATTCGAAGCGGCAATTCGATGGATTCAGTATGATTTAGGGGAACGCAGAACGCACGTCCCGAGGTTTAAAATCCTACTGCAAATCGTATGTATAAAGACTAGGGCGATCGAAGTTGTTTCCGAGGTCGGATTGACCTTAGGCCGTAGTTATACACCAGCGGAATGAAAACGTCCCACGATGACGTTGCTGCCGCTTGCCGCGTGGATCAAGGAGTCGTCTGCAATGTTGCGTCTTTGACGTCCTTGGCGCAATATTGCGGACCGAAAGTTTCCGGGTATTACAAAGTTTTTTTTTTCGATATTTCAAGCTTCTATCACTTGTTCATTGCAGAAAGTCACGGTAAATCTATTGCTCCTGTCATAGCAGTGCCCGTCATGTCGTTTCGGTGGTATTTTGAGGAGTTTAGATCTGAAAAATAATCAGCTGATGGAAATTGGCAAATTTCCAACGGGGTAGGTCCCGCAAGGATACAGTACGCAATGCCTTGGCGTGTATAACTGCTTGGTGCGGGCTTTCAGTGCGTTTTCCTGGGACAATTACTTCTTTTGGCATGACTCAGCACAGTTAGGACCCACCAAGTGGTAGCTGTCTTGCTATTTCCGCAGCGTCCCGCTGGTGTATAACTACGGCCTTGCGCTGTTCAGTGGTCACACTTAGATAGCCTTTTACCTTTGCTTAGACCAGACATCATATTAAATGGACCCCACTTTTTAAAATCTTACCTTCTATATTAACTCATTTTGAGACTTCTGGCGTGTGTTCGGCTAAATCAGTTGACTCCTTCATTTCTCCTCAACGGAGTTGCTGGTCATCAATTGGTCAAAGGCGCTCATGAATGCAGAGATCTGGTTAGTTCACAATCGTGTTTAAAGAATGAGACGATGGTTTCAAGTTCTTCATTCTTTCCTTTATTTCATAGGTGGATGAGGCTAACAAGTATCACCTGATTCCGGAACAGCGAGATCAATTGTGCTCTTTTCGAACCCATGCCAGACGTTGCTGCGAGAAAGGACGAATCTTCGTATTCGGTGGGGCAATTCTTTTCTGAGCATTGAAGTATGCCCGTATTCCATCTTTGTAGGGGGCGAAACGGCAGATGGAGTCAAACTATCAACAGTGGAGATGTATAACCCTTCGACAGAGCATTGGTCGCCAGTTCGCTCGATGAGGAGTTCTCGTTATTGGGCAGGGATAGCTATTCTCGGTCACAAGGTGAGTTTCCTCACTAATGAACAGAGCTTAGCATAAGGAGTTTCCGCTTCCTTTCCCGTGCTCCTATTTTCTGGGCTCTCTTGCTCCGATTCCGTTTCCGGTTTCTTTTTATCGATAGGCAGAAAAAATAAATACTATTCTTCTAACCTCTTTGAAACCCCTTTCACGTTGTGGAGGAAGGCGGCATTTAGCGAAATTGAATTTGTCAGTTACTACAGCGTCAACTGGAAAACTAGAGTTTGAGCTGAGACTTCCTAGCGATCTGAATGAGCAGGACTATTTCCTAGAGCGGCAACTATGAAACGCCATTTCTGATTGTTTTATGCGTAGACTCGAAGCTCGACTGCCCGCTTATCCTTCTTATTGCGACGTTTCGATGAACTTTGGATAAAAACTATTGTATCAAAAGTCTTCGTAGGCTAAGTAATAGCGCGCGCAAAAGTTCCTCAATCTATCAAATTTCAGATTTTCAGTTTTCTTCTGAAACTGAGCACGTTTTGCCATTTATACTTTTCAAGCGACTCTAGAATACTAAAGGTCAAAATATCAGGGGTGCTAGAATGTTCTGCACCAAACATAGGTCAGCAAATTTTCCCTCGTCGATCTGTGGTCGATGGATCAAGTGTGGTATGTCATTATAGATCAATACTTTTCTCCTCTCTGATAGTGTTTATCGCTGCACGAGAAAAGCGTTTTCTGTAATATCATCATTTTACAACTACTTTGGATCAGTTAATTTCATAGTTGTGTATTATGGAGAAGGTCTCCTCTAATGATTCTCACTTTTTTTGCATTCTCAGAAGTTTCGAATCAAGTTACTTGCGAGAAATCTGGGCAAAATCAAGTAACTTGTGGCTTATCTGAGTTTTTTAAGTTACTTGCGAGGTTGGGACTCGCAAGTAACTTACATAGGCACAACCATGATACTTGTGACTTTTGAACCTCGCAAGTAACTTACACTGGCCCGTCAATCCTCGCAAGTGGATGGTCACGTCGTAACTTGCTTAACACGTATACAGCCGGTATATAAGGCTCCTCACCTCACTCGAGCCCTCATTCGACATTCTGATACCGGCCATGGAAGGCGACTTCGAGTCGCTCTCCGGAGGCCAGCTTATTTTCGACCGCTGGGGGACAGGGGTATCCTCTCGGCTGGAGGGGGGGGCGGTTTTCGCCGCGGTCTTCGGGGAGGGTGGTTCCTCGCCGCAGACCTTGGCGAAGATTAGGCCCTTGTAGTGGACACAGGCGAGGCTGTCTCTGCCATGGACGTTGTCGCACACCAATGTCACCTGCATCAGAGAAGTAAGTTAAATGTTTCGTGTAAGTTATTTGTATACTAGAAGTAAGTTACTTGTGACATAAAAGTATGTTACTTGCGACATTATGTGAGTTACTTGTGACATAGAAGTAAGTTACTTGCGACATTATGTAAGTTACTTGTGACATAGAAGTATGTTACCTAAATACTTCACGTAACTAACTCAAAAGTAACATTTAACTTGATTCAAAACTTCTGAGTCCTTGAACTGTGATAGTTAATTGACAAAATGATAATGATTAGACAAAACATTTTTCAAAATACTCGAATATGAAATGGGATGCACCAAAGTTTGTATACTCATGCTACGATGAAAAATTTTGTTTAACAAACTATTCCGAAAAAAGTGAAATTCGCTCGATGAAGAGTTTCGACGGAGCCGTTTCGGCATTGAACTCTAGTAATCACTGTTTCAAATTTTCCATGCACTTAAAGGCATCGTACGCGCTGATAACCACTGATCGTTTTTTGAGTTTGAATCATTGGCTGGGCCCGCCTGAGACCCATGGGTAGAGTTTGTCGGGTCGCCGTCGCATCATTGGGAAGATATGGGAGATCGAATGCCTTGAATTCCACCAAAAGAGGCCAGCCTTCCGACAGCCATGTGGCCTCAAATGAGAAGGTAGCTTATCAACAAATGTTACATCGACTTCCACTCATTTAAGCGATATAGCTTGTTGAGAAGCTTCTTTCTTTTTCCTTTTATGCCACATGGCTGTCAGAAGGCCGGCCTCTTTTGGTGGAATTCGAGGCATTCGATCGCCCATATCTTCCGAATGATGCGTCGGTGACCCGAGAAACTCTACCCACGTCTTAGGCGGCCCCAACCAATGATTCAAACTCAAAAACGGTGAATGGTTTTCAGCGCGTACGATGCCTTTAAAGGCAGTGTTCACGATAGTCTTCAATTTTGAGATTATTCGCTATATTGATTGATTGGCCCCCGGGTAGAACTAAAATGACGTAGAAATTGAGAAAAGCGCACCAAAAGTACACGAAATCCTCAAGTATCACCCCGCCTCTCAAGCATCACAGGAAGTATTTGTTGTGACCATGAAATCTTTGTGGACCAGTCCTCTGCAATTCTCTACTCTCTATTGCTCCGCTCTTTCCTTAGGGCCCTAACTAATCCTGTTTTGAGTCAAATATTCTTCTAATTTCGATTGGCAAAATTTTCCACCGGTGACAACCACCATGAACATGCTCATCCAACCAGACAACTAGTCCAGGCCAGAGAATAATGTCACTTAAATAAGACGTTTGAGTGTGTTTCTTGCCGTTTCTTCGTAATTTTGGTAACACTTGGAGGTGAACGCATTGTTTTATGTGAAAACCTCGAGGACGAAAATCATGTGAACACGGCCTTTAATTAAAGGCAGCGTTCACGATGATCATTATCGGTGACTTTCCACGTAAAATGATAGGCGAGAAGGACCATATGCTCCCACTGCCGAAAAACGGCAGAAAACGAGCCAGGAATGGCAAAAAAGGCTGGAAGTAAGCGTTTTGGTGTTACAGGACCGCCCCTTGCCCCGTTTCCGCCCCATCGAAGTCAAGAAAGAGCTAATAAGTAATTCCTTACCTTCAAATGCCTTCATAGCGGGTAAAATCTCCACGATCAAAAATCAGCGTCGTAAACAAGGGAGGGCCTATTCTGGCTCGAAAACGCGGCTTTTTAGCCATGCCTTGCTATATAGGGCACCAGACCTTCGGTAAACCGTGGAGGTATTGTAAGAGAAATTCATCGTTAACACTGCACTCAATTTCGAAATTATCTACTAGATCGATTGCTTGGCCCTCGAGTAGAACCGAAATACGAAAAAAAGGGAAAACCGCACCACATGTACATGACAAGCTGTACTCTCATCCCGCCTCTTCACTCTTCTTGGAACTGTTTGTCGTAACCATGAAATCCTTTGTGGACCCGTCCTTTGAATCTCGCTACTCTCTTTTGCTCCTTTCTAACCTTCAAACACTAATTAATACTGTTTCGCCTGAAACATTCTTCCATTTTTGATTAGCCCCATTTCCTACTGGTGACAACCACCGTGAACATGTTCGTCCAATCGGACACCTAGTCCAGACAAGAAACTAATCTCACTGAAATAAGGCATTTTATTGCGTTTTCCGGCATTTCTTCGTGATTATTTTAACCCTTGGTTGCCAACGCATTGTTTTGAGTGGAAAACTCGGGAACGAAAATCATCATGAACACTGCCTTCAAACATGCAAATCTGTTGAGAACTCGTGTAAATCGGTCCGCCTATAGTAGGTTGGTGGGTTGATGATCATAATTGGGACAGGAAATTGATAAAATCTGCAAACACTTTGTCCGGCTTTTTTTTGCTTTTAACAGTGTTCGCAGCGTCATTAGAGGCAAGGTTCAATAATATTTTCGATTTCTAAATCCATAGCTGAAAAGAAGAGTTGACTCAGTGGCAAAGCTGAACTTGAACGTTGTGTGTTCGCCCCACCCACTTCCTCTGTAGCCACAGCTGAGTTGGTTCGTGCGAACACACCACATTTAAGTTTGGGACCGTTTAGAGCGACTAAATGCGTTTAGAGCGCTTAGCCGACAATGTTGTCTTAATAAGTCTCGTGCCGGCTTGTAGGCCGAATACACAGAAAGGGAAGCGCCTAAGAGCAGTCCGGCTGGCTAAACGCACTGCACGCGGCGCTCCAGCGGCGACGTGAGCGCAGCGGCTTTCCGTCGCGCGCGTCGCATGTAACAGTCGAAATGTCACCAGATTCCCTCATTCTGTGCAATCGATCATCGCGCCCTTCGGAGCTCTTGATTTCCTGTGGAAATTCGAAATTTGCTTTTATTGTGAGCACTGCATACAACTAGACTAATCTCACTCCTCTCCTGTAGCCTCACAAGTGAAACCATATCAAGTGAGCGACAAAGAGAATCCCGCGTGTACTACTTGCTACTTACAGTAAACATTGTGAGTGGTCCTTGTCATGAGATAGGTGTGGGCTGTCTTTCGCCACAGATGTCGACTAATCATACAGCCTTGTGGATCTTGATAGTGACTCCTATACAGATCTCATATAGAACAGCGCTATTGCCATTCTCTGATCACCTGAGGCTTTCAAGTAGCTTTTTATTTACGGCAATTTTTCTTCCTGTAATTCTAGTGAAACGCAAGGTACATAGTAACTGGTACATATTGCATGGAACACCACACGACTAAACAAATGTTGATGTATTATAGCAAAAAAAAGATTTTGCCGTTGCCGTTTGCCGAAATTTTAAATTTCTTTGCCGCACACCCCTGCTGCCAACCCTTCATCGAGAACTTCTTAACATACTTCAATCAAAAGAAGATTTTTTTTTAATTCTCCGTGATACCCCATGGGTGGAGGTGCACATCGCGAAAAAACTCGGGAAAAATGTCTCCAGATTTTTTAGAAGTATGGTGTTTTCCGAAGGAAGGCTGCCAGCTTCACATGACAGCCAATTCCCGCTGGTAGAAAATAAGAAATGCAGCCATGGTGGCCACTTGGAAAGACGCTGCACCCTAATTTTTGTCGTTTTTCGTATTTTTTGACCTACCGAATTGTCCGTTGTGGAAACGCAGCACACGTGTTTGTTACTCTATTCTTCCTTCACAAAATTCCGTAGGGGGTTTTTCAAAACGTCTCGGGTCTCTCGAGACTTTCCGTAGTCATTGGCGAGTTTACTACGGGCCTAAATGTCCCTTGTTCTCTTCTTTGTGTCTATCAAAACTGCCTGAGTGTACGTAGCATTTGAACCCGTGAAGAATAGATCATAGTACCAAAACGGGTTTCCGACAGTCCTTTGATCGGGCGAATTTCGCGTTTCCGAGTTTTTTTGAAAAATTACATTGTCTGTAATATCATCATTTTACAACTACTTTAGATCAGCCAATTTCATTGCTGTTTATTGTGGAGAGTGTCTAATCTAATGATTAAATTCGATTCTTTTTTTTTGCATTCTTGGGCTGTGATAGTTAAAGGCAGTGTTCAAGCTCGGGGCGAAAACTGAGATTTTCACGTAATTGTGAACTAGACCCACCCTGTATAGCACCTGTAACGTTGACGTCAAAACAACGCATGAAAACGAGCCAGGAAGAGCCCCAAAAGAGCCCGAAGTTGCCACTTTGAGCGCAAGGCAAACCCCAAAAGCGCAATGCCCGCCCACCGGCGTGAGCAAATAAAAACTCGAGATCGTAAGACGAGCAATGGTTTCCGATCAAAGGCCCCGTTCTTCCCTTTAATCTCAACTTCTTTCTTTACTAAGGTCAGCTCGCATACATCGGCTGCAGAAGACGGAAGTTACAAGCCTCGGACAACTCGTCCACCATGCTTTCCTAGCTCAATTTGTGAGAGACCAATACTCCGTTTCCAGGGGGCCTGGTACGGTTCCAGAAACATCATTGGAATCCGAATGGAACCGTTTTCAAGATAGGCGAAAATAAGAGAAGGGATTTTTATCGTGAACACTGCCCTTAAATGACAAAATGATAGTGATTAGACAAAACATTTTCCATAACACTCGAATATGAAATGGGATGCCCCAAAGTCGTTGTAAAATCAAGATACGATGGAAAATGTTTGTTCACAATTTTTTTCCGAAAAAAGCGAAACTCGCCCATTGAAAAGTTTTCACGGAACCGTTTCGGCACTGAAATCTAGTTATCACAATTTCAAATGTTACATGCACTCAAAGGCATCGTACACGATGAAAACCGAATTCCAGCTTTTGCGTTCGGTCGGACTAGTGGATAATTACAATGTCACTCAGAAAGCCTGAAGTTTCAAAATCGCCTCTGAATGAAGATTCGCTTACCTCAAAAGGGCTTCCTGGGTTTAGGGGGCCGGCCTGGGGGTCGATCCGTTGTTACGAGGAACAAAACTCCGTGGTCGCTGCCGGCGATCGTGCGTTGGCGCGTCGTAGGGCGCAATGCAGACGCCACTCGATTTCACGTTCGACATCGACCGAAAGCAGGTGTCAGCAATGGACGCAGCAGGTCAATTTCGCTCAAGAAAAAATGATCGCTCGTCTGAGTGGCGTCCTTGGTGCATTGTTTCCAACGCTGCGCCGAGGAAAGAATCGTAAAACTGTTCCTTGAGTTCTTCGCGCAACTATCCCAAGTTGATATCGGCGGGAATTTCAAATTTGTTTTGAGCTCTCTTGAATTGGATTTTGCTCGAAAAATTGACGTTTCTGAGGGGGGCTTTCTGCAACCTTTAGTCACGATAGGGATATAACAACACGAAAACGTCAGAAACCCAAGTATGCTTTTCATCGTGTACGATGCCTTTAAAGGCAGTGATCACGATAGTCTTAAGTTTCGAGATTATACACTAGATCGATTGCTTGGCCCTCGAGTAGAACCGAAATACGAAAAAAATTGGGAAAAATGCACCACATGTACATGACAAGCTGTACTCTCATCTTGCCTCTTCACTCTCAGTGGAATCGTTTGTTGTAACGATGAAATCTTTTGTGGACCCGTTCCTTGAAATTCGCTAATGTCTTTTGCCCCTTTCTAACCTTCGAACACTAATTAATACTGTTCCGCCTAAAACATTCTTCCATTTTTGATTAGCCCCATTTCCTACTGGTGACAACCACCGTGAACATGTTCGTCCAACCGGACACCTAGTCCAGACAAGGCAATAATCTCACTGAAATAAGGCATTTTATTGCGTTTTTCGGCATTTCTTCGTGATTATTTTAACACTCGGTGGCTAACCCATTGTTTCAAAGACAGGGTTCTCGATAAAACCGGTTGTTTTGCTATCCTAGTGGAAAGGTAGATCTGGCAATCACAATAGTGAAACTAAGTAAAAAATTGGAGAAAAAATGCTTAGGAACAAGTTATTGCTTGGTGTCCTCCAGCCCTCAATTATCGAGACTTCTATAAAGGCCTGTTTTGCCGTCTTTCATTTTCTTCTAAAGCAATTGTTGAGCACTTTCTGAGACTACTGGCTGCTTTGAGAGCAAAATAAGAGAAGGTTAAACAAGCATTCATGAAAATGTCGCTAATTGGGGGGGGCGACACCATAAATTAGCCGCCCTGGCTTGTTTTTGTGCGTTTTTCCTGCAAATTTTCACTTTTTTTTACTTAATTTTAGTTTTGTAATTACCTACACCTACATTTTTTGAAGTTAGTTCAAAAGTCGTTTTTATCACGAACCCTGCCTTTAAGTCGGAAAATCTGGAACGAAAATCACTGTGGACACGGCCTTTAAAGGCAACATCAATGACCAAAACCAGGTCTGATTTCTTGACAAAAATACTCGGCTGGGGGGGGCGTAATAACTATAACGTTGCAAAACCTGAGAAAACTGTCCCGAATGGCCCCTTTAGGGCTTTAAAGTTTGAATACTGTCCACACGCTAGGCCCCATCCCATTTGCATGTTATCCATGGATTTGAGGGTGTGGCGAGTGGACAGTCCAGCCCAACTTCGGGGCACTATGTGGCCATTTCGGGCCCTTTTTTTGGTTTTCCCAACGCTGTAGTCTTGTTAGGCCCCCAACTGCCTCATTTCGGCATTTATTCGAGGAACCATACTTGGATTTAATCGTGGACACTGCCTTTAGGTAGCCCTGATAGATATTTAGAAAGAAAAGAGTGGCAAAAATCTAACTCTAAAGTTTCAGGACCCGAAAATTCCTCTACGTTTTGAAAAAAGTTTCGAAGCAGCTCAAGTTTTTCGGGTAGCGATTAACGCTAGTCAACAGAAGATGCGTTGTATTTTCGAATAGTGTACCACACGTTATTGAAGGATCACAGACGGACAAGCGAAAATTCGCTGAATTCCATTTGGTGCAGAACCTTCGGGCCAACCTAAAACTTATACGATAAACATCTTGTTCGACAATCGCCGTCTTAGTAGTCGCGCCATTTTCTTCTGAATCCACGAAAATAGAAGGAATCTTTTTTTTTTCAAAAAAAAACATTGTTATTTCACAATTGTAAATTTTACCTAATCATCCTTATTGTTACATCATTTATTTGGAATCTTTTCTTAATTTTTATTCTTAATTAGTATTCCTTTTTCACTATATAAGTCATCAATTTCGTAATTAGTAAACTGCAAATGAAGTAAAAACTATGCCAACTCTATGTTTCATGTGAATATCGTATTATTTGTTCTTCCTCTACCGTTTTCGTTTTCGGATTTCTGGAATTTTGAGCCTTTTTCTTCCGTTTCCGTCTACAAAATAGTGTATAAAGTTTAGCAGAGCCTTGCTGGTGAGACGAAACCTATACTTTCGAAAAATTCGAGTTTTTTTTCGTTCTTTTCTAGATTTATGTTATCGGAGGATTCGGCGGTAAGCATGGACAGAAAACTGTGGAGTCATACGACTGCAGAAATGATGAATGGTCTGAGGTAGAGATTTCGAGTGCATGGCGACTCCACTAAATACCCATTGTTCCTAATTTCCAGGTGGCTCCGTTGATAGAAGGTCGTTCATGGACTGCTGCGGGGACATTGAATAATAAATTGTACGTCTGCGGCGGTTACGGTCCTCTTGCGTCAGTCGAGGTTGGTTTAACGTTCCTACTGTCAGCTCCTCCTTGCTACAAAACCGCTGCAATCCAAGGGAAAAAGGGGGCGAAGTTGCCAAAGTGGGCAGCTAAAGCGTCTTCCGGCCACAACTCGCCTCAAATCGCTCTATTTTCATTTTTGAAAGCACCAAAATGTTCATCGTGCAGCAATCTATCCAAATATAAGAAAAAATTTGGAAATTTCCATATGGAAACCCCTTTTTGAGATAGTTAGATATGAATTTGATAATGTTATCACGAGATAACGAGCCCGTTCGGTTAAAAACAATTGTAAGCGATCTCTAGCATTGTCAAAATGAAAATAAACATTTTTACATGGTAGATTGGATCACTACGTGCTGAACATTTTGGCGTTCCAGAAATTGAAAATGGAGCACTTTGAAGCGAGTTGTGGTGAAAAGACGCTTTAGTTGCCCACTTTGGCGATTTCGTCCTTTTTCCCTTGGATAGCAGCGGTATTTTATCTTATCCAACTAATTATCCATGTTGAGGTATGTAGTGATTCCAGGTGTTTTGTCCGGAGAAGAATGAATGGAAGCCTGGAGTACCAATGAAGGAGAAGCGAAGTTCTGCTGCTGCTGTGGTGCTTGGCGGATACTTGTACGGTAGGCTCATGAATAATCCTCGACTTTTAGAAACAGAGACAGCATTGGCCCCTATGAGGCTGCTCGAAATCAAAGGAATCATCTTTAGATATCAACACGTGCTTTTCTGCTACATGGAGTCTGGGGTTTCTCTCGCACTCTAGAAACGAGTTGTGCTCGTTCTTCAAAAAGCACTTATAGAGAACAAAAGGTCCACTTAAAAAAACTATTTAAATATGAATAATAGTGAAACGAGAAGAAACAGTCTGCGAAGAAAAGTGTTCAATATTTTAGCGAAACCAAAAAGTTAAGTTAATCCCTTCTATTGAAAAATCGGAGCACTCATTCGGTAGAAGTTGCCGCTTGAGTGCCAGACAAATGCCGTTCCGCCTCCTGCAGGCACTTAAGCGGCGCTTGCCCGGAAATGTCGCGGTAGCGGCAATGCCGTGGCGGCTCCGCGATTGATCGGTGTGTCTTCACGAAAATAGGGCGAACTGCGAGTACATCGAGTAAAATTATTGTTTAGTTATAATACGACTAGGCGGTGTCGACAAATAAAATAGCGCACCTGCGGCAGTTACCTTCACTGTCTGATAGGGACAGAGGGTCTTCCAGTAACTACGACCAAGAAGATCTAAACTTCAAACTTGAGTAATTGAACCGGCGACTATCTCGTTTTACCACGCAGGACCATGCACCTTAGTCGACTCGAGTTCGCTGTTGAATCCTCGCGCAGCCGAAGCGGTTTTAACGGGGGACCGTTGCGGTAATGTCGCGGCAATGTCGAGGCTCAAGCATTACAACAGAATCGCCTTGGCATAGTGATGGCTATGGACCCGCCGCGGTACTATCGCGGAGCTATCGCGGCACAGTCGAGGGTTGCGGTACTTTCTCTGTACTGTCGCGGCAAGCTTTTCCACAGTCTTAGATTGCGAGTCCCTGCCGACCCATCTTCATCAATCCGGTATGTATTTCCGTCATTTCCGTGTGCGCTTTGTACTGTGAACTAATCCTTAAACTTTTTTGAGTCCTAAGACACTCCTTTTTAAAGCTTTCTTTTTTTTTAAATAATCTGTCTCCTTTTTAGTTACCACAGAAAAATACCGACCCAAATTTCATCCAAATACCCAAATTTTACCCAAATTACTCGTTATCAATGTCAGATATTCAGGATAAGCTGTAAAAATGGTTTTCATACCTCGCGTCATCTGGTTGTTTTGTATCGTTTTATTTCTTCATGTTCAATATTTGACCCCTTAACTCCTCTGCACATAAACCTCAGATAGTTGTCCTTTGCGTAAAGGCAGGGCTCTCGATAAAATCGGTTGTTGTGCTATCCTCATAAAAAATTAGATCTGGCCATCCCAAAAGTGGGAATAAGTAAAAAACTTGGAGAATGCTAAGAAACAAGTTACTGCTTGGTGTCTTCCTGCCCCCAATTATTGAGATTTCTATGAAAGCCTGTTTTGCCATCTTCTATTTCCATTCTAAAGTAACTGCTGAGCACTTTTAGAGACTACGAGCTACTTTAAGAGCAAAATAAAAAAAGGATATTGTTTTTGTGCGTTTTTCCGGAAATTTTTCACTTTCTTCACTTTTTTTATAATTATCAGAATTATATTTTCATGAATAGAGCTCAAAAATTGTTTCTATCGCAAACATTGCCTTCAAGGGCAGTGTTCACGATAATTTTCAATTTTGAGATTTTTATCGATTGTTTGGCCCATGGGTGGAAGTGAAATGACTAATATATCGAGAAAATTGTATCAAAAGGACACAAAATTCTTCACTCTCACCCCGAACCCGTACTCTCACAAAAACTGTTCACTGTGACAACGAATTCTTTTGTGCACTCACCCTTTGCAATTATCTGCTTTCCGTTGCTCCGATCTTCGCTTCGGACCCTAATCAATAGTGTTTTGCCTAAAATATTCGTCAATTTTCGAGTAGACCCGTTTTTCACCGGTGACAACCACGGTGAATATGTTCATCCAACCGGACAACTAGTCCAGGCCAGAGAATAATGCCTCTGAAATAAGGCCTTTTAGTGCGTTTCTTCGTAATTTCGGTAACCGTTGGTGGCCAACACAATATTTTGAGTGGAAAACTCGAGAACGGAAATCACCGTGAACACTGTCTCTGAACGAAATGTTGAGAGATCCATTTTAATCACTTCATATGAAGTTATACATCGAATAATTTACAATTTTCTCATCGATAGTAGGGAAAATTGAACTCAGGCTACTTCAATTGCTCCTAGCCTAAATAAATTCCTTCAAATTTGATTTCAGTAATGGGCGGTTATAATGAAGGCTCTGCCCTTTCCTCGGTTGAGCGTTTCTGTCCCGACAAGGGACAATGGGAAGCGATGCCTTCAATGCTGACCAAACGACAAGTATTCGGAGCTACCACGTTGAATGGGAAGATTTATGTAGCCGGAGGAGAGTGAGTGAGATAACTTTCTTCAGAGGCTATTTTCAGATACGAGCGTGCTCTTTCAATTTTGAAAGGAGGGCTTCTAGTCCTTAAAACATAATTCATGGCGAATTCCTACCTTCTCACACTGGGAAGACTTATTTTGCACAAAGGTGTCCCGAAAACTTCTCAGGACTGGGAACGGGGAAAGTTGCTATCACTACATAAGTGTATTTTCCATTTCAGAGCTACGGGGGGAGAAAATATTTAGGTATTATTAATCTTTCAGAAAGTATTCATGCGGGTTTTTGCGTAATTCGGCCTTTTTTTGCCACCGAACGGCTTACCGAATGATTCATACATTGTTTTTTTTAGGAGTCAAAATTTGCTTTATTCACTTTCTTTTCCTTGCTTTCTTTTTTTCATTCTACAAAACCTTCAGTTTCTACCACAGTCGAACCTGTGTTTTTTAAATTTTAAAGAGAAAAAAGGATAATCAGAAGAGTGCGAACTGATGGCTAAGAAAGTGCAGTTAAAGGGAAGCGCAGAAACTCAAAGCCGGCTGTTTAGCTATTGTTACATTGCGTATTTCGTTAGTTTAAGAAAAAATCTTTATAGGCCGGGCTTTTTGAATACTGTTGAGTGTTTCGATCCAGCTACGATGCTTTGGTCTCAAGTAACTCCGATGAATACTCCGCGCATAGGGTTTTCACTAGTTTCCTGTGGAAATGCGATCTACGCTATTGGAGGGTTTGTTCACTATCTTGATCTCTTCAAGTAAACTACTGCTTCTAAGTCTTCCAGCACAGTGGAAATGTATCGAGAAGACACTAATAAGTGGGAATTCACAACCCCGTTGGGAACTGCAAGAGAATATCATTGTGCGGTCGTGGTCGAGACTAACAATTGAATAGGTTTGATAGGAAGCATTACCAGTACAAGAATCGCAGAACGATTTTCGGTGAGCTTCCGACTTAGTTTCTGAAAGTTTGCTTACTAAATTAAGTTTGAAATTTTTGTACTCTCAACTTCGGAGTGAGTCCGGTACACAGTTGTAGAAAATCTCCACTCGAAGTTAATCATGCTGAGACGAAGATTATTTGTGCCGGAAACTGTGGTCCCATCATGATTTTGTTTGCACTGCGTGTCGCCGTTCTCCGCAATTGCAGTCCGGGATTTCACTCCCATAGGGACAGTACATACCCATGGATCATGAGCTGACACACTAAAATGAGTGTATAAGTAATTAATTCGTTCCCATTTATGACGATTTCGAGAAATAACCAATAGGCTGTGGAAAAGAAAATATAAAGAAGGATTCCCCTTGGAAGCCACTTACTTCTGATTTGTCCAAGCGACACAACCTTTGAAGGAGTAAGTTTCTACCAAAGAAGAATTGGAAAGTGGTCGTATTATTATGCAGCTGAGATGCATACAAGTTCAAGTTACTGTTATCGAAGGCGTCGGCGAACTTTCAGACCCAAGCACGCGAGACGTCGCATAGTCTGACTTCCTATCTGTCTGGAGTCTGAGGGTTCTAGTGTAAACTACAGTGCAGCTCAGTTTACAACAAAATAGTAAACCACAAGGTGACCTAAAGAGGGAGAAATCTTGTTATCGTGTGGTGAGCATCCTTCCATCCGGCTCTGAATGATCACGGTGGAACGTAATGGCTAAAGCCTTGCTACTAAGAGAGTCTGGGGGTCCTATTCGGCCACGAATGGCTTTCGATTCGACTACACAGCTGTTGGGCGACGATACGGCCACGTACTCTCCGTGCGCCACGTGGCCCAATCGTCGTCCAAGGAGAAGCACGTGCCGCCAGTCATAGCCGTTTCACTCGGCCACGATACGCTTTTGATTCGACTAAGATGAGTTTGGACGACGAACGAGCCACAATGCCCATGATTGAACACGTTCATCGATCATTTTAGAACTGACTCTGCGCATAGCAGACGCACAGCACGTATATAAGGGGTCCGATCCCGAAGAGAGCGCTGTGCGCCTTTCAGGGCCGGCCGCTCCTGGAAGGTGACTACGAGTCACTTTATGGACGATTTTCGAACCGCTAAGAGATCTTCCCCACGGTCCTCAGCGAAGGGAGCTCCCTCGCTGTCGACCGTGGCGAGGGTTTCGTCCCTATCGCGGACTGCTGTGGAGGTGGTCCCCTACTGCGGTCATTGACTTGGACCGTACCCTTAATGGTGGGAGGCTCGCTCCCATCTAAGGTGTGGGAGCCTTCCCCCAGCGCCACGTAGTCCTATCGAACAGGCCACGAGCTTCTGCGTGGTTAACGGGTGCGTTGAAAGGGTTTCTTCTCTCTGTGCCACGTTGTCCTATCGAACAGGCTACGTGCTCCTCGGAACAGCACGTGCTGCTGCAAAAGTTCCTTTGAACTCGACTAGGTATCCGATTAGAAAGCCTATCGTGACCGAATCGGACCCCCGACTCTCTGAATAGGAACACCTCGCCGTTCTCGTTTTAGTCCCTCTATCGCTTTTCTTCTGCATTCATCACAAGGACGATTTCTTCGAACGACTTAAACTTTTTTACTTACTGATAATTGAAATTCCAGCACTATGGCGAAGTGTTCAGCTGAATGCTCTTTCTTGTCGTGCATGCCACTCAAAGATCATTTTTGTCTGAAGATCCAGAACGATGAGTATGATGATAAGTTGTTAATTTGTCTTAAGTATTCCTCCGTTGTAACCTCTGTTCACAGTATTCTGAGCAACGGTATACGGCAGCCTTATTGTGTTGTTAATTTGATGCTCTTAACCTAAATCATTTTTCATTTCGCTTAGAATTGTACTTTTTTTGTTGCGCATTGCACCAATGTATCTGTATTTGTTTGGAATAGCCAGGGTCGTTTATATCGAAACAAAGTTCTACACATTTGTTGGACCGATGTATCAATTGTGTCTTTCCTACTGTGTAAACTATTGATATTCCAGATGTTTTTCTTTAACAATAGTAGTAAATGACAATATCGAATAAATCTTAGCCTTCCAAACACTCTATGTGGAAAAGAGTGATTTGGTTGTAAGAGGATAAGATTCTGCTTAAACCCTTTTAAATGTACATTTTTTTGCTATTATTGAAAAGGAGTATTTAGATGGAAGTCTCAGTTTTCATGCTGGGTCTTGGAGAACGTTCAGCATTCCTGAAATGTTTGCAGAGCTTCACGAAAGAGCAGAACGGTTGGGACAAGTGTGCCAGGACGCTGAGTATCGGTGTTCTCCAGTTCTGTATCATTCTGTTGGGTTGAAACCATTCATGCTTCCTCGTCTCGCATTTGACGCTCATCTCAACATCTCTTTCATATGTAGTTAGGTCCGTGGCTTGCGTCCTCTAGAAAATTCATTTAAGCCTCATCCCCGGCTGGTGCCGGCCCGCTAATCGGTTCAGGCCGAGAGCAGAGCGCAGCTGATCAGCTTACCACACCGCCAGCCGCCGGTGAGATTTAAACCGCCCGCGCTAGCAGCGGGTGAGATTCGAATGTTTTCTCTTGAAGAAGGAAGCCACGGACCTACTCAAAAAAAATCAAAACAAGTTACTTGTAATATAAATGTAACTTACTTGAATGTCTCAAGTAATTTACATTTATCATTCCATAGTAATAAAGGAGAGTGGTGTCCGTCCGTCCGTCAGTCAGTCCGTCAGATTACGGTGTGCATTCTGTAATTGCAGACTTTTTTGTTTTACAAGGGTTAAGCCCGAAACAACCGAACGGGACGTCGTAGAAAATCAGCGGAACCCCAGCGGGAGTGCGGCGGACGCCGAAAAAAATGTGCGGGACCCATTTAATGGCACAGGACACCCAAAAATTTATTTTTAGATTTCATGCTTATCTTGGAGAGAGTCACACGCTGATCACAGTGGTATCTCTAAAATCGTCCTAGTCCTCCTTTGAACAGAGTTATGGATCCTCAAAGATGCCTAGATTTTGAGTGTGAAAAAAATTGGTGGACGAGTTGTCTCAGGTCTGTATTTCTCTTCATTCGCAATCGTTGTGTGAGAGAAAGTCAGGGTAAGGAGACAGTCGATTAATGGACTGAAGAACGACGACTTGTTGGAATTCATCCATCCATGTAGCCGCTGTCGAGTTCGAAAATCTGTTAGGGGGTCGGGCCTGTGGTGGTGAGCGAAGGGGGTCGGGCCTGTGGCGGTCGTTTTATATCTCGCTTATTTGGAGGAAATGAGATCTGGCATTTGGCACGCGTTATACAGGAGGGGTCTTCTACACAATTACATGAAAATCTCAAAATTCATATCTGAGGGTGTACTGTGCCTTAAGGGCGCCGGACGTCAAAAAATGTGGGGACCTCAGAGGCGGTGCGCCTGACGATGGGAGACCCATTTAACAGTGCGCCGGACGCATAAGAAAAATAGCGGGACCCCTTCAAGAGTGCGCCGGACGCCGTAGAATGTGTTCGGGACCCATGTAAGAGTGCGCCGAACGCCATAGAAAGTGTGCAGGACCCATCTAAGGGTGCCCGGACGCCGGAGAAAGTGTACGGTACTACGCAGCAGAGCGCAGGACGCCGCAGAAAGAAGAATGTATTTGAAACGGACTCGAGAACGCTATTCTACAGAATTAGCCGCGCTTCGGATTGATTTTCTGTGCGTGCACAACTAAAGCAGATTTATTGTTTTTCTTTCGGTACAATTTTCCGCTGTCTGCCTTCCCATGTGTCCACATGTGCGGCAGGCCATCTTTAGGTCTACAACAAAACATATTGGGGCAAAACAAATTCTGACAAAATATATTGTTACAAAATTGGCGTAATAACGCATTGGCAGGTTAACGCGGTTTTTTTTTCGAAAATTAACGATTAACGCTTAAAGGCAGTGGTCACGATGAAAAACGTTGTCGAAAAAACTACAAAAAGCAGCTTAGATATAAAAACAGCTCAAAAACTATGAAGGTAGCGCGGTGAAAAACGGGCTAGAATTAGAGTTATTAAGACCCTAAATTTCCAGTTCGTGCACACGTGCACAGAAAGATCTGATCTCATGCCAAGCATTTAAAAATCATCGACACTCAGAGGAAGAAATAAGTGCAAATTTACCTAATAAAACAGTTGAACAATGAAAGCAAGCTTTTCAGTCAATGTTTTTGACTAGATGTGTACATGAATCCTAAAGTTCATCGATTGAAATTCAATTTCAAGCCAGCTGGTGTTCTTGATATTAGAGATCATCGATGCCGATGATGTGGGGTGGACTCGCCCACCATCAAAAGACAAGAAAATTAGGGCTTCAAATTTGGCCCAGAACAGCTATTTTTTCGCGATTTTTCTTATAGGTTGTACTACTCTATACCCAGAAAAGGGTTTAGAGAGGAAAAGAAGACGAGCATATTCGAGCGCGACCACTGCCTTTAACGAAAAAAAATTTAATTATAGGCACAGTCCTACCTCAGGTGCGGGATCAACGATTTCCACTAGACTGTAAAGTAGACCCACCTCATAGAAAACTTGCCAAGTTTGAGCTCTCAACTCCTCCGAATAAAGGGGTCTGCAGAGTTGCTATGACCGGCGACTGGTCGCAGAGCGTCAGCCTTGACGCGGCGACAAAAATGTTTCCGAACATTATCGTCGCCGCGTCGGTTACCGCTCGCTGGCAGTGACGCAGGGCCGTCGCGGGATCAAACCACTCTGCGGTGCCCCTCGTCGCCCCTCACGCCGCGTCGGTTGCCCTCGTCGCCGAATGTAATCGATAATGCATCACCCAGCTCTGTTCGTCGCTGCGAGCAACGCCACAACTTCAACTCTGCAGACCCCTTAAAGACAGTGTTCATGATAATTCTCGTTCCCGAGTTTTCCACTCAAAACAATTGGTCACAAAGTGTTACCGAAATTACGAAGAAACGGCTAGAAACGCATTGAAACGTCGTATTTCAGTGACATTATTCTATAACATGGACTAGTTGTCCGGTTGGATGAACATGTTCATAGTGGTTGTCACCGGTGAAAAATGGGGCTAACCAAAAATGGGAGAATATTCTAGGCAAAACAGTATTAGTTAGGGTTCGAAGGGAAGAACGGAGCAATACAAACTAGAGAATTGCAAAGTACGGGTCCACAAATGATTTCATTGTCACAACAAACAGTTCCGCGGAGAGTAAAGAAGCGGGGTGAGAGTAACATATTTCACGCCCTTCTGGTGCGTTTTTCTCGGTTTCTTCGTCATTTCAGTTCTACTCGGGGGCCAAACAATCGATTTAGCTATTACTCTCAAAATTGAAGATTATCTTGAACACTGCCTTTAAGCTAGATATAGGAGGAAGCCACCCTGGGGCGCCCACATCCGGAAGCCACTTTGGCACGCCCCTTTTTGGATCTTTCGAGCTCAATACTGGCGAAATGAGCGATGGTTTCCGGTGAATAACCCCGTTCTTCCCTTCATTCTCGGGTTCTCTCTTTATTCAGGTCAGCTCGCATACATCGGTTGCAAATGACGGGAGTTGCAAGCAATTGACAACTCGTCCAACATTCTTTCGCCGCTCAATTTTCGAGGGGCCATAACTCGGCTCCCTGCGGGTCCTTTGCGATTTCAGGAAGATCATTCGAATCAGAGTGGAACCGTCTTTAAGTTAAACGGGGAAGCAAAAAAAACAATTCTGAGGTTGGACTGTGCCTTTAACGCACACCCCTGCTAGTATCCTCTCGGCTCCTATCAGAAACCGAGGGGATTCTATCCGTGAACGATCGCGGGAGATTGTCTCAGAGGAATGCGGGGTGAGGGGGGCATCATTTGCCGGGTGAGCGCTCCACCATTTACCGGCTGAGGGGTAGTGAAATACCGGGTACAATGTCTAGTCAGCCGGTATTGCTCGTCCCCTCACCCGGTGTTACTATCTGAGTAGGCGATTTTCGGATATTCGGGGGCTTTCATTTGCTTGGTTTACATTACAGGACAGGGATTTGCTCGTACCACTCTAGTATAGAGTTCGGTGCCTCAAAGTCATTGCATAAAGAAGAAGTTTCGAAAAGGAATTAGTTGGAGAAAAATACCAAACTTGCTCCTTTGAAGGAATCCCGTTAGTATTTGTGCCGTTCTCTGTGACTTTTCAACAAATTTCTTCTCAAAATTTCTTCTTTATGCAAAAACTTTCAGGCACCAAACACAATACTAGAGTGGTAAGAGCGAACCCCTGTCCTGTAGAGTACATCAAGCAAATGAAAGCCCCCGAATATTCGAAAAATTCGAATGAGTGACTTCCCGAATAATTGAATTTACCAATAATTCGAATGACTTTTTCGAAGAGTCGAAAAAAACTAATTTTTTACGTAAATCACTTTCCGGTCAAACTAGTGTTTGGTATAAATGCCTTTTTGAATAGTCGAATAAACGAATTATTTAAATAATGCACTTTTCCGAAAAGTTGGAGTATTACTCAGAACGTCGGAGGGCCGTGTGCCCGGGAATTTTCGACCAAGGGCGAGCGGCGGGGACCATGTTTTGCGAGCGGAGAATCATTAGGCACGAGGCGGGGGCGCCAACAAATTTCGTTAGACTGGTCCTGCAGGGAAAATTCGAAACAGGAAAACATGTTCGCTCGGGCAAGTCGCATGATACGTTGAACGCCAGAATCAATCCCGTGCCACATACGGAGCACAATTTTATGGTGACTTTACTGCAGGCACCACTGAGTAAGTGCTTACATCATCGCGCACTTCGCGGTGTGGGTGTAAGGTAAGTTCCCCAGTCTATTGATTAGGCTTGAATGGGACACCCATCATGGGGTTTGGAAAATTTTGGAGAAGGGTATAGCACCCGCCCAGGGTGCGGAAGAGGTGGTTCCCGGATATCGTTATACAAGGAATCAATCATATAAGCGATGACAGCGTGGAGATGTTCTGCCCTGGCCCCGCGCCCTTTTGCTTGGATGTCCGGGCGTCGCGCCCATCATGAGTCATGGGGCTGGGGCGGGGACCTGTAGGGAGCCAGGCGCGGAGGGCGCCCCGCCTCGCTGAGTGGTGGGTACCAGGGGTGTGCGTAATAACGGTTTACGATTTACGATTTTACGATTTACGGTGTTTTTTGGTCTCGTAATTACGATTTACGATTTACGACATTTTGGACCGTAAATCGTAATTTTCGTAAATAAAAATACATGCAATGGAAGTAAATCGCAAGATATCTCCAATTGACCTGCTCTAATCCCACTTTGCGTATATCAATGTTTTTGGTCAAGAGATGGGACGAACCCAGGCGTGTGACTGCAGCACGATAGCGATGTCATTCTTTGATGTGATTCTATCCTTATAACGCGGAACACACGGTCGGAGTTGGAGGCGCCGGATAACAGATACGCGTTGAGCGCCGCGCACGTGTCACTAGCTGCCGCCTACGACGCAATCCAATCTAAAAGCACTCTTCGCAAAGAACTTCGTTTCCGTGTTTTTTTCGTGAAGATGAACTGTCCTAAATTCTGTAACTAAATTAGCGTCAAAACATCGAGCGAGGTAGCCTAATCGATCTAAAATTTGCTTCGAATAGTGCTCTTGGCCCGCCATTTGAGTAGATTACGCCTACTCAGAGTCCACAAACATCAGAGGAGCGTTCATATTTTATCCCAAAAGTTTGAAGCTCAAAATCGTTTTCTCGAGTTGAACTGTCTTCGCCCGCAGCGAACGGACCCTCAGAAAAGGCGTGAGCGCTATTTTACACGCCCGTCTTCGCCCTTTTTCTGAAACTTTTATCTCTTCAAATGGGTGGGTTTGATGGGGCGCTTTAGCTATATTTCCTGTCTATGGGGGCTAAACTACACAAAGCGACAAAAACTAGAGAGCGTTTTTTGTGCTTACGTTGCCTTTAACAATCTATAGTACTGTCACAATAAAGCTACGATTCTGCAAGTGATTTATTGGATGTAAAAAAAAATAACATAGGCAGAGTCACCGATACTGTGCTCTGAATAAAATAGAGTTTCCACGGATAGGACTAATACTTTGAGATCCCTCTTGAAGGTTGGCGCTAACTCGGTGCCATATTTTTTACGTACTTGCACCGAGTTTGAGCCAACCTTCAGTAGTGAACCCGAAGCATATATCAGTGCGATTCTTACCGACTTTATAATCGGTGTTTCGGTTTCGCAGGCAAATGGGAGAAGTTCTGAGATTCGACCGTTGAGAATCGCTCAAATACGTTCATTTTGGTTCGTCTTACTCTTATAACGGCGTTAGCGTTTGTGAGAAGCATTACGAGTATAATCGTGTCCCTGTTGCCCAGCAGATACGCGGACAGCTGAATTGGACAGGCGGATTTCTCAAGATCTGGGAAGAAGTCATGGAATGAGTGATAGGGGAAATCAGAGAAATGCGGATAAGGCGAAGCCATTAGGGGTATGGTAGAAACGGTCGCGTCGCTCTGAACAGCGACAGCGATCGCCTGTCGCGAGCTCCGCCCTTTAGGCTCCCCTTCCTCGACAGCGAGGAAGTATACCATACCCCAAAACGTGGTTAGCTGGCAAACACTGAACGCAACCTAATATGTACATAGTACCCGAGACGGTGGACAGTAAGTACATAGTTTCTCTTGCTTCATCATTATAATATAATTTTTAGTGGTTATAGTTATTTTTTGCTGTTTACGATTTACGATTTACGGTGGTTTTGTCGTAATTACGTTTTACAATTTACGAAATTTGAAATTTCATTTACGCACACCCCTGGTGGTTACGGGGGCGCGGCCCTCCGACATCTGAGTTAGGTTTCTCGGCCGAATATTCGTTGAGCCTATTCGGCAAATTTTATTTCCTGATAAAGTATATCAAACGAATAAAAATTTTCGATCATGCCAACAATGCATGATCAGGTACGCAAATGCGCGTCGACGCGTCAATTCGACGCAGCTCGATTATACATCCTAGTGGCGTGATTCTTTGAGAGGTGCGCCGAGCTGCGGCGGAAGTGTAAACCACCCCGGAGGCGTCGTGATTATTTGAGTGGGCCGGCGCGATACACCCCTCGCTCTTCGCCGCAACGCTCAACGGCAGAAGTATGAACGACCCCTCACGAGTGGCGTGCCACATGACTTAGTCATCATAGATCTTTTCGCTCTACCTTGATTCAGAAACACATCTACGATTTGCGTCAGTGTGAATCCTTGGCGGGTAACCTGCTCGTCGGTCAATGGAAGACTCTGGCAAAACTATTTATTCGAAAAAGTCGACTATCGAGATCATTCGAATGTTTTCGTAGATTTTCGAATATTCGACTTTTCGAATAATTCGGGATTTTGAACTTCTTGAATGTTCGACTTTTCGAATAATTCGGAAAATCGCCTTTTCCGAATGTTCGACTTTTCGAATGATTTGAAGTCGACTAACTCAGTCGAATTATTTTTCGAGTCATTCGATTCGGTCAAAGTATATCATATTATCATCTCGCTATGTGCGTCCCGGTCCCCCCGCGAAGCCCCTCTGCGATTCGTCGTTAACGGTTATTGACCAATCACAAAATGGGTTCGCGGTTACGGGGGCTTTTTGAAGAAGATTAGAATTTAGCAGCAGATACACCTTTTCGAGTCTCAGCGTATGCGAGATCTATCAATATCCGACTCATTATCCAACCGAATCATGGCATATTTCGTGTACAGTGCGTATCATAATTATTGCAGCACACTCAAAGCTCTCATATCAATGTTCCCGCAAACATTCATCAACCGCCACTGTCAGCATTCAACTCCGCGTACCCAAAAACCTTTCCTTTCGCCACAAATTTTACAGAAAACCATCGAAAAATACGATCTTCTTAGTGTATAACTTTTAGAGTATTGTGTCATAATTATAGCAATTTCTATTGAAAATGCTTTGAGAAATGCTCATTTCTCAAAATATTTTCCGTTCCGAATATGATATGGATGGAGGTATGTAATACAACGTCTTTCTAGCACGCCAAACGGATCCGTTCTTTCTGATGTCGAAAATGCTCTGATTCTTTTCCTGAACAAGGCTATTCTCTGTGGCATCGATGCTGACGGTGTGCTCCAAATAGCCTTCGATTCCTCTATAAGGAGTTCTGCGGAGTACCAGGAAGTGTTGTGAGCAGGACTGCTAATGTTCATTGCTCGGTTCTAGCAAAATGAGCTCACCTTCCAGTAGGACGATGCCGACATCCACACGAGTCGCTCAACTTGGACTTGGTTTGAGCAGCACTGGCCCTCCGTTTTGACTTGGTCATCCAACGTTAACTCAATGAAAAACGTTTGAGGAATCCTGCATCGCCATATTTACAGGGTGTCCCAAAATTATTGGCGCGCAAATCAGCTTCTAGTTAGTTGGGATTTCTGATACTCGCCTTTCTGCTATTCTTGTTTTTCGTGTTCTTCTACGTCTATACATTGTGTTTTTATCGCTATTCTGCAGAAATCGATTTTTAGATCACCATGGTCAAGGCTAATCCGATGCGAGGCGCCACCATCGCGATGCACAAGTCTGGACACACGACAAGCCAAATCGCCGACTACCTCTCCGTGCCGAAGAGAACCGTTCAAAAAGCAATCAGCCGTTTTCGTCAGCTGGGTACAACCTCTGACAGAGTTGGCAGAGGCAGAAAGGCCATTGTGTGTAATTCTCAGGTTGTGAAAAGGTTTCGCGCCCGAATCGACCGAAATCCACGACGCTCGATGAGGAAAATGGCTAAAGAGATGAATTTATCGAGGATGACCATGTGGAGAATTGTCAGAGAGAAGCTGAGCCTTCGCTCATACCTTCTTAAACACTTAACATCTGCTGACTGCAGCAAACAAGCAAAAGAGAGTGGAGAAGTGCAAGAAGCTCCTGCGGCGTTTCACAGGAGTCACGCATCGAGCAATCGTCCTCTCAGATGAGAAGATTTTTACTGTGGAGCCCATAGTAAACCGCCAAAACGACCGCATTGTAGCCAAGAATACAGAAGAGGAGAAGGGAGAAATAGCTGGAAGGACGGCTCACCCAACTTCCGTGATGGTTTGGGCGGAATTACGAGCGATGGGAAAACCCCACTGGTTTTTGTGGACTCTGGGGTGAAAATCAATAAGGACGTTTACCAAAAAGCAATCCTAGAGAACGTCTTGAATCCTTAGTCGGCCTCTCGTTTCGGAAACAGTCGCTGGTGCTTCCAACAAGACTGCGCCAGCTCACAAGGCGTCCGTCCAGGAGTGGTGTCGGCGCAAACTTCCCGACTTCATCGCGCATGAGGACTGGCCGTCGTGCTCGCCGGACTTAAACCCTCTGGACTTCTCTATCCGGTCTGTGTTGGAGGCTAAGGTTTGTGGATCCCGTCATGCCAATTTGGACTCTTTGAAAGCCGGACTCAAGAAAGCCTGGGATGAAATGGATTAGAAGTACCTGCGTGACTGCTGCGACGCCTTCCGGAGAAGACTTCGGGCCTGTATCGAAGCAGAAGGCGGACGTTTTGAGATCTGATTGTGGTTATCCCTTGATGATAGTATGGATAAACATTTTAATAATTACGAATCTTGAAGTTTGATTGTAATTGCGAATAAGAAGAAGAATAGAGATTGAATACCGAACGTGTTGCTAAGAAAATTATGATACAAGTACTTCAAAAGTTATATACATAATCGATCTCATTCCTTGATGGTTTTCGGTAAAATTTTGTAAAGAAAGAGTATTGGGTACGTGGAGTCGTGTGGTGACAGCTCCAGTTGATGAAAGTTTGCGCGGACATTGATATCAGAGCTTTAAGTGTGTTGCTACAATTATGATACGCACTGTATTCGGTGTCTGAATCATTATCACACTTATGGCACATTTCGGTCATTCAGATTTCGAATCAAAAGGATTTGAAGTTTTTTTCCTGGTGAGTCGGATATTGAAACTTCCAATCATCCGGATATGTGTTGCGTACTGCACCGTGCTTGTTTGTAGACTACAATACCTCTCGTAGGATTCGGTCAGTACGAGTTTCCGAGTCGTTAGCGTCCCTTTTAAACAACTCCCTCAAATGTATTTTTCTCTGATCTAAAAAACTATTTAAGGCTCCGTCCATACGTGGCGAGAGCGTGCGACTACGCAAAATCTATGGCTATCGTGGGCACACGATTCGATAGCCGCTCACACGCGCTCCTCGCGCGCCCTCGCCCGCTCGCTCTGGCACGCTTACGCCGGCGCCACGAAGCATGCAGCAAGTTTCAAGCGTACCGCTCCATCATTAAAGCAGGTGGCCTTAAACACGTAGCACAACTACTGCCCTTGTTTTCCATAATCCCACCACGGAAGTCGAAAACCATGGGAAATCATCAGCCGTTACGCCGAGTTGAGCGATTGATCACCCGATCAAACGTTTTCAATCGAATCAACACGAGACAGGGGTGTTTGCCTGTGCTAATTTTCGGGCAGCGTTGAGGAGCGTCGAGAGGCGCACAACAGCGGGAACGCCCGCTCTCGCGACGTATGGACGCTGCCTAAGGTCCGGATGAGAAGGGCTATTCAAAAAATATAACGATTTTTAGGGTTTCCGCTAGAACGAAAAACTTTGAGTCGAGATTTTTGTGTGCTGCATGGTATGCAAATACAGAATTCGGCAGCACAGCGCTATGTGTACTGTATAACGATCTGGAAGTGACATAACAAACTTTTTTGATTGAGTCTAAACTTCAAAGAGAAGATCACTGTCACTCCAAATTTGGCCACATGATATCACAAGAGGTTTGTTTTCTTGCCCGGGAAATTTTCTGTCTCGACTCTAGGAATTTTACGATATATGATTTGGTTTGACTGAGCTTATTTTGTTCCTTTGGTTGGACTAAATGTTTCTCTGATGAAATCGCTACGTCTTGGAATGGCTCTACTGGGTTAGTCATTCAACCAAATGTTTTTCTATAGCTCTGTCTGCTGACCACGGTCATGGATTGACATGGCGTGTGTTGAAATCGAATGCAATCGCGAATGCTGGTAAAGAGAGAACTTCTGTTCTCAATCTCCTCTCCACAATCTGCCTTGCATCGATTATCAGTTTTAATGTGTATTTCTTCCCCAGTGAAGTCTATCATGGGTTTTCCCTGGTGCAATACATGATCCCTTTTTATCACACTGGAATGACAAAATGAATTGTCTAGTGCTAAACTCCCACTTTCCTCTCAAATCCAGCTACAAATTGAGAATTAGATATACAAAATCAACGTCGAGTGCAGGGCCACGGAAAACCCTCATGAGCGATTACATCTCCATTTGACTTACTTGACTTAAAGGCAGTGTTCACGATAATCTTCGATTTTGAGATTAATAGCTAAATCGAATAATTGGCCCCCGGGTAGAACTAAAATGACGAAAAAATCGAGAAAAAAGCACCAGAAGGGGACGAAATTCTTTACTCTCACCCCGCCTCTTTACTCTCACAGGAACTGTTCGTTGTTACAATGGAATCTTTTGTGGACCCGTTCTTTGCAACTGTCTACAGTCTATTGCTCCGTTCTCTCCTTCGGACCCTAACTAATACTGTTTCGCCAGAACTATTCTTCCATTTTCGATTAGCCCCATTTTTCACCGGTGACAGCCACCGTGAACATGTTCATCCAACCGGACATCTAATCCAGACCAGATCATAATGTCACTGAAATAAGACGTATTGATGCGTTTTTCGCCGTTTCTTCGTAATTTTGGTAACACTTGGTGGCCAACACATTGTTTTGAATGGAAAACTCGCGAACGAAAATCATCGTGAACACTGCCTTTAATCGGTTGGCTTTCGCCTGAAGCGTTCATTCCGCATCTTCACCGAGGTGTGCCGTCCTAGTAGTCAGCCGTGTCCATTTTTCACGGTCTTCAGCCACAATTTGAACACATTCCATCCAGCTGTCACTATTCCATTTCCTGTGAAACGAAACATCGCGCCTGAACTGTCTTTCGATGCCGAGTGACTAAATCCTCTTTAACCACATCCGTCCAGAACTTTCGCCTACGCCCAGGTGGCCGTTTCCAGACAGGATTTGGAAGCATTCTTAAAGCGTGTTGTACGAGACGATCCGGCGTTCTTCTTAGTATATGCCTGAGCAGCCGAAGTCGACTTTCCATTGCTGCTTGAGATGCCGTTAGGAGATGCTGGCACCTCCCTCGTGTCAAGCGTTGATGTACTGCGTCGATTACCTTGTAAAGATCTTCGTTATGGCATATACGCGGCCAGAAATATCCCAGCAAACGCCTAAAAAGCTTCCTCTCCGTGCAATCCAACCTTTCCATCTGCGTCTTCGGTGCTGCCCACGTCTCCGATCCGTACATCATGATAGGGCGAATAGCGGATAGGTAGACGCGCAACTTGACTTCCTTCGCGATGGTGGTAGACCACAAACACTTGGTTAGAGAATTGAATGCAGACGTAGCTTTCGCACATCGTTGTCGAATATCCGCTGCATAACTGCCATCGTTCTTCAGCAAATAGCCCAAATAACAGAAATCGTCCTCCAGTTCGATACGTTGTCCGTCCACACAAACTCCCGTTGAAGGCCTCTGAGAGACCCACATCTGCTTGCATTTGTCGGGACGAAGACGAAGTCCATAGGCTGCGGCATACTTCGAAACGAGGTTCACAATCCTTTGCAGTTTTGCGTTGTTTTCAGCGAATAACACAATGTCGTCGGCGTACTCCAGGTCGACAAGGGAGCGTCCTGATGGTGTTAGGATCACATCCGCAGGAAACTGTTCTGCAACTCTACGCATGATGTCATCAACGGCGAAGTTGAAAAGAAAAGGTCCTGCTACAGCTCCTTGCCTTACTCCTGTTTTCACCTCGAAAGCTGACGTAAATCCGACAGGTGTACGAACTGCTGCTGTTGTTCCTCTGTTCATGTCCTCGATTAACCGAACATACTTTTCCGGGACTCCATCTGCTCGCAGAGCATTGAGCAATCGATCACGATGAGGAGAGTCGAACGCGGCTTCAAAGTCCAAAAAAGCAAGCTGTAATGGCTTCGAATACCGCTGCCACGATTCAATTACTCTTCTCACGACGAACACTTGGTCGATGGTCGATCTTACAGGTCGAAAACCGGCTTGCTCATCTCTGGTCGTTCCTTCACGATGTTTGATAAGTCGCTCGAGAATGATACGTTCTAAAACCTTGTACATGACACGAAGTAGAGAGATTCCTCTGTAGTTCTCTATAAGTATGTAAAATAAGTATGTAAAATACAACAACTCATGTACTCAAAAGCGATAAACAGTATTTCTGAAAATTTTGCTTCCTGGAAAAAGTAGCGATTTGGCAATCCATTTTAAAAGTCTGAATAAAAGCTTCAAAAATTTTAAAAATGATTTGGCGTAAAATAGCATGAAGTATTAAAAAAAAACTAGGAAATGTAGTGAAATAACATAAAATACGATTTGGTGGTCAATGGTAGATAAAACTATCGATGAGTAGTGACAGACGAAGGATCGGATTTTACAAGCTTCTCCAATAAACTTGTCAAAGCAAAATCAAGCACGATATGAATTAGAGCGTCGCGGTCACCTAGCTTGACCTATGCTGGTTCGCTTATTACAGCTTTTAAAAAAGGCTTGATCTTTCCGTTGCGCGCTTGTTTTCGCTTTGATAAGCTCAAACGGAGAAGCTTGTAAAATCCGATCCCTCGTCTATCACTACTTCTCGACAGTTGGTCTGTGATTGACCGCCAAATCGTATTTTTATTTATTTCACTTCATTTACTAGTTCTTTATTACTTCAGGCTATTTTATGCCAAATCATTTTTAAGATATTTTTGAAGCTTTTGTTTAAATTTTTTTATGGCATCGCTAAATCGTTATTTTTGCCAGGAAGCTAAATTTTCAGAAATTTCATATATTTTCCGTAGGTTCCCTTTCTCACTTGAACTTTGCTCAACGATTTCCATTGGGAGAGCTGAAACCCCCAGCAGATGGTATTATCGTATGACTACAATTCGTGAAACTTTTGACCCACAGCCACAAAAAACCCCGTTCATCGCCGCATTTTTGCGCAACAGGTGCAACAGGAGATCACAGATATTCTATTTTGCAAGATTAGAAGAACTTTTCAAACAAGGGACTCATAGCCATCAACAATCAACACGCCTTGCAGCAGATACAATACCGGCCATAAATTCTGTCCCAATGCGCGTCGGCGACGCGAAATCGCGTCGAAAACGCCGTTTTCGTTCGGAGTGGACTTTTTGAGAACCTGAAAAAACCATTCGATTTCTCTCGATGAGTAGATTGCGATTGTATGTTCAGACTTGAGAAAAACTCAAGTCTTCACATAGTTATGGCCTATTTTCCCTAAACAGGGTCAAAATCTTTGTGAGTGGTTACTTTCTGATTCCGAAAACACTAATCGCTTCCTCTCGTCGTCGTGATTCCAAGAATCTTTTAAAGTTCAGAAAAATGTTACTTCTTGACATAGTTATGGTATATTTCGCCCACCCAAAAAGTATCAATGCTCTTTATATGAACTCGGTTTTCGCGATGGTCTACCTTCAATTTCTCGGTTCTCCACGCTCTCCACGCTGTTGCTCTCCTCTCTCTGACGCACTCCTCGCGGCCTGTACTGCCTCGCTCGAAGACAGTCCCCCAAAACCGAATAGAATTCGAGGAGCGGAGACGGACTGCAGAGTCAGTGTTATGAAATCCCGGTATCTGAAAGACCAAAGATCGAAATGGGAGAGGAGTAAACATCATGGGTGTTCTCTGAGATATTGCTATAGCGAGACGGAACGCTGGTCGACTCAGAAAAGAAAGCAGTTATCTGAACAGGTGGCCCGTATTGAATCAGCATCAAGAGAGAATCGGAACAGGAGTTAGCGTTATGGGTGGTTTGTCCCTGGTTTACCTGGTTTACTAAATCCTATTCTCACTCTACGGTGAGTAATTCAGTGGCTATAGACCACCCAGCCAGCGCGCGCGGTCGCGGCGCGCACAGCAATGATTCGTTTCCCACTCATCATTGAGCTTTCTTCCGGGAATGCGGATGTAAAATCATGTCATAAAAGAAAAGCATCGCATCCTCGTTTAATGAGAAATATGAATTTTCACCTAGTTGAAAAAAAAGCATTTACACCTAGTTTAGAAAAATTCTCCGTATTAGCTCAATTTAAAAGGAAATATCCAACAGTGCCATTCTGAAAATTTTCTGTTGTCGGTCAGTGATTCCGCGGCTATAGACCACCCAGCCAGCGCGCGCAGCATTTATTCGTTTCCCAGGCGAAGTGTGTGACTAATCATTGAGCAATCTTCCGGGAATGCATGCAAGGAAAGTATCGAATCTACATTTTATAAGAAAAAAATGCGTTCTCACCCAGTTGAGAACTTTGTGAAAATGCATTTTTCTCAACTATGTGAAAATTCATTTTTCTTTTTAAACGAGGATGCGATGCTTTTCTTTTATGACATGATTTTACATCCGCATTCCTGGAAGAGTGCTCAATGATGAGTGAAACGAATCAATGCTAATAACGCGCCACAGCTCACGCTTGCGCTGGCTGGGTGGTCTATAGCCACTGAGATACTCACCATAGTGTTAGAATAGGATTTAGTAAACCAGGTAAACCAGGGACAAACCACCCATAACGCTAACTCCTGTTCCGATTCTCTCTTGATGCTGATTCAATACGGGCCACCTGTTCAGATAACTGCTTTCTTTTCTGGAGTCGACCAGCGTTCCCGTCTCGCTATGGCAATATCTCAGAGAACACCCATGATGTTTACTCCTCTCCCATTTCGACCTTTGGTCTTTCAGATACCGGGCTTTCGTAACACTGACTCTCAGGTCCGTCTCCGTTCCTCGAATTCTATTCGGTTTTGGGGGACTGTCTTGGAGTGAGGCAGTACAGGCAGCGAGTGCGTCAGAGAGGAAGAGCAATAGCGTGGAAGCGCGGAGAACAGAAAGTGAAGGGAGACCATCGCCAAAACCGAGTTCATATAAAACAAAGAAAGATTAAGAGTCAAATTTCACACTTTTACAGGTACAGAGACAGCTTAAAAGTCAGAATTACGACACAAATATACTGAAGATGCTCACGCTCACGTTTCGCCGTTGATAGAGCATTCCTACCCTTTGGGTTGGCGAAGTGTGCCATAACTTTGTCAGGAAGTAACATTTTCCTAAACTTTAAAAGATTTTGGAATCAGGACGATTGAGAGAAAGCGATTAGTGTTTTCAGAATCAAGTAACCACTCACAAAGATTTTGACTCCTTTTAGGGAAAATAGGCCATAACTATGTGAAGACTTGAGTTTTTCTCAAATTCAAACGTATAATCGCAATCTCCTTATCGAGAAAAATCGAATGGTTTTTTCAGATTCTCAAAAAGTCCACTCCGAACGGAAACGGCGTTTTCGACGCGATTTCGCGTCGCCGACGCACTTTGGGACAGAAGTTATGGCCGGTATTGTAGTGCAACAAGCAAAAAATCGCTATTATTGTATGGTATTTATCGATAATCTTTGATGAGTGATATTCCCAAACCAAAAGACCCATACCCATCAACGATTACCAATCCTCACCGCATTTTTTGCAATCAACGCGAAAATCGATAATATTGATTATCGATCGATGACGTGTCATGAGTACGAAATCTGGCTACTTCAGTCCTACCCCCCAACGACTTGTGTTAATTGGCTGAAGATCCACCCACACACCCTGATCTCCACAGCCGTAACATGCTCAAGCAGTTTTTGGGCTACATGGCTAATTTAGTATGTAAACCTACAATTTCGAAGTACTCTTCAGAGTTATTGTATCAGTTCACGTTGGAACAGGAGCGACCTGCACCCTTTTCCAGCCTCATGTCCGAAAATGAGCTTCCTATCTCAATTTCAAGTGTACCAAAAAGATCGTGAACGTCGTCTGAAAAAAAGTGCTTGACACCAAAATCGAGCGGTTTTTTCAATTTTTCGCGCAGAGCAGGAGACCATTCCAAACCATTTTTGAGCGTTGCTACCAACTTTTTGCGCTCTTTTAATGCAATTCAGAGCTAATTTCTACGTTAACTCTGAACTTGGATTTCAAAGAATCGGTTGCGCGCGGGGGCCGGTTCAAACCGACATCTGGGGCCGCATGCATCAACGTGAATTTCGGGGTTTGGGCAGGCGTGGGGCACGCAGGGCAGCGAAATCGGTTTGCTAAGCCGCCGGGGCAAGGGCAGTGCCCCCAACTGCCCCAGCTCGAAGGCTGGGGCAGCGGCTGCCCCACCTGGGGCAAGAGTGATGATGAAACGTTGCAGAAGTATGATACGATGATGTAGTAACTAACAATTTCAAGGCTTGCTGTAACTTTCTCCGATATGTCTTTGTTGAATACCGTGTAAAAACTTATTTGCCTAAAAATATCACTTCCACAGAGAAATGATTCCATTCTTGACTGCTCTTATTGAAATATCCTCCTTTTTAGCATTTTATTAACGTCTTTGTTGGTCAAGCTCCATAACACTGCTTTGATTCTCTTTCTCTAATGGGCTACCGTATTCCTTGGGCTATCGTCCGATGTGAAGCCAAGCCAAGCTGATTCGGATGAGTCCGGGCGAAGTAAGCAGCGGAGCGGAGATTTTGACATGATAAGCCCGATAAGCCTCACTTCAACCGATTCAAAATAAGGGAGCTTGGCTGTACTACAGTCAGAGAATAACGCAGAACTTTTGAAGGAGCGAAATCTCAGAAAATTTTGTTTAAAGGTTCCTCCACATTTCTGGAAGAAGTGAAATTTGAGACGCGCACAAATCACTCATTGCATTGAGTTCTTTACATATCGCTTGCTACATTTTGTTATTTTTTATTCTTAATTGAGTATTGAAAGAAACGTGTTATCAATTCTGTCTGTTTTGTGAACGCCAAAAAGGGCTTGATCTACAAAATACAATAGGTTTTCGTTCAACAATCTTCCGAAAAAAGGAAGAGGACTCTTTTCTGAGAATCTTTTATAAGAAAAAGTTTTTTGCAGGCCTCGTTTCGTTTGAGTTGCCGGAAAAAATCTCGTTACCCGTTTCTGTGAAATTTGTCCGAATTCTTGGAGCTGGTGGTTAAGGAAGGTAGATCGTTTGGGAGCGCACATCTTTTTCTATCTTACAAATATTGACACTCTCAAAAAACTTGGTGATTTCGGAATTTCAAGACGAAATTTGGGGAAGTCTAAAGCGTCGACTGGGCGTACTCAATAAGAAATCTTGATAGAGCCATATTTGTAATTTCCAACAAATTTAGTAAATGTGATACTATGGCTGCCAATGACGGATAAATCGACCTTTGTATTTTTCATAAATCTCTCCGATGTGATCAATAAATGACAGATTAAACATTATTGAATAGTGACTTGTTAGTATCGGAGAGGAACACAGTTTCACTGATAAAACTCGCTTTGCAGAGCAGAAAATGTCAAGAATGCAAATCCACAGAGTTAGTAAAAATCTAATAGCCTTGCTTCTCGGGACTTTCTCGGACCAATGTAATCTAGCCGATTGGTTGATTTCAAGTTCCAAAAATTACATCTAAAAAGGATTGGCGATGGCGAACAGTTTCTTTGCATTCTTAACCTAAAATTATCTATGCGTGAAAAACGCATAACAGATTTGTGAAACAAAAATCCATGTTGCTCTTGTATTACCTCTTTGTCATACCTAATAGAAATGTAATACTAAATATAGAAAAGGATGAGTAAAATGACATTTGGGGGTAATGCTCATGATTTTCTCAAATCTTTCGCACCATGAAATTCGCAATGCGCAAAATTCGCAGTTGTGCACACGATGTGAAAACTCAAGCCTCAATAATGAGCACAATCAAAAAATAAATCACGTTCAAAAAACAGGTAATGAAATTACGACATACTAATAACACGCTACATTATCAAAAAAGAAGCGCAAGATGATACACCGCTCTGAACTCTATAAAAGAAAGGAAAATAGCATGCACGAAACAGACGCGGCGAAAATTCTCAGCTGTTTTGGCATATCGATCGCAGATTTCGGGCCGTAAATTAACGCGCATGTACGTGAATTTAGTACAGAACGTTAGGGTTGGCTGCCCGACGCCCTCGAGCGCTTTTGCGTACGGGTCAGGGCACTGACACTCGGTGCACCTCATACTTGTTCCGAATCGAATAATCGGATGAGTATCCGACTGTTGCAGTCGGATAAAAAAGTCGACTTTTATTCGAAAAGTCGGATATTTGAAAAAGTGCGATATCCGACTATAGTCGAAAAGTCGAATATTCGAAAAAGTGCAATATCCGACTATAGTCGAAAAGTCGAATATTCGAAAAAGTCCGATATCCGACTACACTCGAAAAGTCGAATATTCGAAAAAGTCCAATATCCGACTACACTCGAAAAGTCGAATATTCGAAAAAGTGCGACATCCGACTACAGTCGAAAAGTCGAATATTCGAAAGGGTTATATCCGACTACAGTCGAAACGTCGGATATTCGAATAGTTCAAAATCCGAATATTGTCGCAAAGTCGAATCTTACAACCTGACTACAAAAAACTGCTTGTCAATCACACTCCTCGAAGATAATTACGCTCATCCGGAAATCTGTATCTGATTTCAGTTATTAATTTGAACACGATTTTTACTTATATTTGCTTTTGGAAGAAACTTTGTGGGTGTAGGTCAGATGGGAGCGATTTTTTAAGAAACCTTATTGATGTTGCTGGCAGACTTCTGCTATTTGTTGGGCGACTACGGTGCGTGTCCAAACTATAGAAGCACCATATTTTCGTGCGACCGATGGATCACTGTGGGCACCCTTCTGTGCGTCTGTCAAGTTTTCCTTTCGTATTCAACAGCTCACAACTCTGCCCATGGGTAGCAAAGTGCCTTCAAGAGAGGGGCCTGTTACGCCCTCTCATTCCGTAGTGCAGGAATTTTCGGGTCCTCGCGACGCTCCCGACGCTCGCTAAATCCCGCTTATACTGCATCAAAGGTGCAAGGGTGCAAGCTCTAAGCATACTCCACGCAAAAACAAAGGCGAAATTCTCTATTTCGATCTCGCTGTCGCTAAGCCTGTGAATTCTCGCCTTAAATGCAGTGTTCACGATGATCATCCTCGTTGACTTTTCATTGTAACATGATAGGGGAGAAGGATCCTAGGCTCCCAGTGCCAAAGGAACGGTAGGAAACGAGCCAGGAGTGGCAAAATAACGGCTGCAAACAAGCGTTTTGGTGCCCCAGACACGCCCCGTGCCCCAGATCCGCCCCTCGAAAGGAACAAATGAAGACTCAGATTATAGGAATAATCAAGTGAAGGAAGTGCTGCTAAGTGAGCTGTTTGCTTCATTGCACTGATAGGTATAAACATTCTAGCGGTCAATTCCTCCACTCTCAAAAATCAACGTAAAAAAGGGAGGGCCTATTTTGGCTCAAAAACGCGTCCTTCGTGTCCCTTTTAGGCATGCCTCGCTATATAGGGCACCAGACCTCCCGTAAACCGTGGAGATATCGGAAGTGAAATTTATCGTGAACACTGCCTTTAATTGTTGCGAGAATTTATGGGCCAGGGTTGGGCAGGCTTGCGACAGGTCGCAACGGGTGAGGTCGTAAAAATCCCGCTAATTTTCAACAAAAATGAAAATTAGAGAGGGGGGTGGGCTCGTAAAATTTTTGGAAAAATTGGCGTTTATTTTCCAAAAACTTGGAAAGGTAGCATCAGGTAAGAGTAGTAAGTCGCGTAGTAAGTAAGTGGTAAGTAAATTCATTTTTTTCAAATTTTAATATAAATAATAGGGGCCACGATTTTGGTCGTGAAATTTTTTTCATCCCAAGAAGGGGGGGGGGTTTGTAAAAATTTTGGTCCACAGAGGGGTCGTGAAATTTCGGTCACCGGCCGCAACGATCTGCTCAACCATGTTATGGGCTTAGCGACAGCTTGTGTTGAACAGCGATCTCATCCCGCGTTGGCTACGCTGAACGCATGGATGCCGTTCGTAGTGCTGGTCCAGTCCTCTCACGAATCGATTACTCGATACTCTGTGGCTGATCGTGGAGGGTGACCCCCAACCGCTCAATGGAATACCGTGCCAAGGATACTTTTGACCGCGGAGATGCTGCAGCTGGAAAGAAACGGCAGTGCGGTCGATCGCAGCGGAGATCCCCCTATAGTACTGATCAGGACAGGGTGGATCGATCAAGGCGAGAATTTTCCGCCCTTTTTCCCGCATTCTCGGCAAGAATTTCCGTACTTCTTGAAGGTGACGTAGCTAAAATTCCACCAACTGGGGCCAATATGTCCGTGGTTTACGTAAATTCTCGCGATAAAATTAGACTAGATACCTCCAAAACCCTGGGAATCTCATATACATATACCCTGTCCCAAACGAGATGGCAAGCCTAGAGTCCAAAGAAGCAGCGCGCCGCCCTCTGCGTCTCTGACATCATCAGCGGCCTGAAGCACCTGGATCGGCGTTAACGTTGTCTGAGACACTATAGAGACTGCAACCAAACAATAAAAGGAAATAATGGCCTCAGACAAGTAAAAACAGCTCGGTTGTATCGAGTTTACGGGGAAATCGAAGGGTTAGACGGCTCTGTGAGCTCCGACCATCCATATCCTGAAAAACTTTCCCTGCCACGTGAAGAACAAAATATGTATCGAGCGCGAATATCACGAGCATTTAGAGAGAAAAGAACCCAAAAAGCAATGGAGTATGTAAGAAAATGAAGGGAGAAAGTTAAAAAACGTCAAAAAATGTCAGAGACGCAGAGGGCGGCGCGCTGCTTCTTTGGGTTCTACGCTTGCCATCTCATTTGGGACAGGGTATACTCGTGTGAGGCATTTCGCGACCCGTCGGCAGAGAGCAGACTCTCCCAGGAAGAATTATTTCTGGCACCTTTTTTGAAACTTCTATGTTTTTACGTTGTTCCCAAACTGTAGAGGCACTTGTCTTTACGGTAGTAGAACTCTGAATATGTGACATTTCATAGCAAATCCAAATTTAATAGGCTCTCCACCGTAATGATCAACATTAAAAACAAGGTCACAGATAGAATCAACCTAATTTCTTTACAAGAAAATCGGACAGCTCTGACTGATCGGCGAACGTATTTATTGCGGACTGCCTTTTTCACATCTAAATTGAAGAATATATCACGCTAGCAGCATATTGTTACGGAAACTCCACCAGATATAAGCTCTTACCACGAAACCTGTGGCAAATACTATAAGGCACGCCTAAACATCGGCCAAGCAGCCATATCGGTCTGATTTTGGTTTGAAAAGTGATGCTTCAATCTGTCAGAACGCCCGCGAGTGGATGAGTGAGAAATCGACGTGTTTTCTTGTAAAAAAAAGTTACTTGCACTTCAATTTTTTTCACAGTCGGATAAAAAAGTCGACTTTTTTTTCGAAAAGTCGAATATGCGAAAAAGTCTCATATCCGACTACAGTCGAAAAGTCGAATGTTCGAAAAAGTGCTATATCCGACTACAGTCGAAAAGTCGAATATTCGAAAATGTGCGATATCCGGCTATAGTCGAAAAGTCGAGTATTAGAGAAAGGGCGATAACCGACTATAGTCGAAAAGTCGAATATTTGAAAAAGTGCAATATCCGACTATAGTCGAAAAGTCGAATATTCGAAAAAGTGCGATATCCGACTATGGTCGAAAAGTCGAATATTCGAAAAAGAGCGATATCCGACTATAGTCGAAAAGTCGAATATTCGAAAAAGGGCGATATCCGACTACAGTCGAAAAGTCGAATATTCGAAAAAGTGCAATATCCGACTATAGTCGAAAAGTCGGATATTCGAAAAGAATTTCATTTGGAACAAGTATAGTGCACCTGCCCTACCCCTGCCCTTGCCCCGCCGCGTGCGTTGATGCATCCGGCCCATGGTGCGCGCTTCGCGCCCGCCACAATTTATGAAAATAGTGCACGAAATAGCAATTTTGCCCTAGAGCCAACATCAGGGGTGCGCAGAATATCCGTTTTCAGGTTTCCGTTTCCGTCTTCCGGCCTTTTTTCCATTTCTATTCCCCGATTTCCATTTTCCATTATTTTGGGGGAAAATATGAAAATTATAGTTTTGAAAAATAACGATTTGTTAACAGACCGCGAGACTTCTAAAATTTTCCGCATTTTATCCGTCTTCCGCCTTCCAGTCCATGCTGGCGTAACCGTTTTCCGTCTTCCGTTTCCGGCCAAAATTTCCTCTCCGACTCCGTTTCCAGTCTCGTGGTGAACATCTTTTTCCACACATCACTGTCAAAATCTATGAGTGCGGGAGAATGGATTCAATAAATCATACTGAGACGTAATAAAGCCCTTGTGTATAAGAGAATATATCAAGTATGGAAAAAGATAAATGTGACACTATGATGACAATAGACACTCTCCTTAGATTTCTGTTTGAAAGTAAGTCAACTAGGAAGAGTGTGAAATTGAAGTTGACAAGTTTGTTTCGCCCCTGACCTCAGACGAACTTTATCAAACAGCTCAGCCGGAGCTCCTCAGGGATTATTCCCAGTTTATAGCAAATTAAGACACTGGGTCCGATGGTAAATTATTGTATATGTTTGACTTCTTCACTTCACTACTGCTGCATACTTGTTCGGCAGTCTTAGAACATTACCCTAACCTGCCAAAGACAATTTCTGTGGAGCGAAATTCTTATGGAGTTGAGTTCTTTTCGAAAATTCTCTGTTTTCTGTAAAGAAAATCTGGTACAAATGTGATTTCTGTTCAGAACACCTCACATTCTTTTCCACATTTGTCGGACTCTATAAGAAGTAGGTTTCTACCAAATCTTTATTGATCAAGCTGAAGTCAATGTAGCAAGTTTTGAAAATTGAACTTCTATTCAGTGTCTGATTTGAAGTTGGTCCTCGACTCGGAGAGAGATGACAACATCTTGCGTATTAGTAAAAGACAGTCCGTGTCCAGCCAGGTGAGCAGAATTGTATTTGGAATCGAAGCAACCGTTCTTCTTCTTAAAGACAGTAAACGCGATCACATATGCTTGTCTTCTTTTCCTCTCTAAACCCTTTTCTGGGTTTCGAATAGTAGGGCCTATAACAAAAAAATCGCGAAAAAGCGCTGTTTTAGGCCAAATTTGAAGCCTGAACATTTTGGTCTTTTGATGGCGGACGAGCCCACTCCACATCATCGGCATCGATGGGAAGGGACGGGGGAAGTGAATAACAAGTTTGTTACTTGCTGTTTCACATTAACTACTTCAGTAAAGTAGTTAATGTGAAACAGTAAGTAACAAACTTCAAGGAGGTGCTGATAAGTGAGCGTATAGCTTCATTGCACTGATAGGTATCATCCTTCATATCGGTTAATTCCTCCACGCTAAAAAATCAGCGTAAATAAGGAAGGGATAATTTTGGCTCAAAAACGCGTCTTTCGTGCCCTTTTCAAGCATGCCTTGCTATATAGGGCACCAGAATGATAAATAAATAAACCGTGGAGATATCGGGAGTGAGATTTATGGTGAACACTGCCTTTAAAGTGTGGTTCATAAGTAAATCGGATGAGGTTTTGGTGTTTGACCTGCGCCAGCGGAAGGCGAGTTTGGTCGAGGTTTTAGTGTCTTCGCGATCCTGGTTCGCAGCTCTGTCGCGATGCTTGTATTTCTAGTTCGAAGTGAGCTGGAGCTCATGATGTAAGCCGACCGCACAGTGTGAAGGTATGCTAAAAACTTTTGCATGATAAGACAAAGGAAAAGTAGTGCAGTTATTTATGGCGTACCGTATTGAACATGACTGATGATGGGCTACATCAACTACCCTAGAGTGGAGTCTACAACCAAACTTATTTGAAAACTCTTTATTAAACTTGCAATGTTCTTCTTATTCGGTCTGACTTTAAGTTCGAGTATTTTCAGATTTGCGATGCACTCAATGATTTTCGCTGCAACGGTCAACTGTGCGATATTGTACTCTCAGTGCAAGGACGGAAAATCAAGGCTCATAAGGTGATTTTTATTCCTCCCTTTGGTGTTTATAGACCTGCAAAATGCCATACACGCTCGTAAACGTGATTGGGATAACTACGGATATAGAATGGAATAGCTCAGAGTACAACGCCTACTAATTTTGAAGCGTCAAAAACGACCCGCAATGCCGTTATATTAGTAGCAAGTTTGGCCCCGCCTGTATTTTTACGCCCTTGTTTGCCCTTTTCCTGCAACGCAAAGTTATTTATTTATTCATTTACCAGCGGCGTCGGCCGGCTAACGCCGGCCTCTGCCGCTGGGGTCCGGCTACGCCGGCCCATTTGCCGGCTTCGCCGGCATCTTGAGTATAAGGCGAATGAATTGAAATCCGCTGATTCTATGTGAAATGGCGTACAAAACATCTCGCGTTTGCCGGCCTCTGTCGCTTGAATCCGGTTGCGCCGGCCCATGAGCTGGTCTCGACGACAACACTCGAGCAATCAGAAATTACAAAGCATTCCAAACCTTGCAAACCCTGCTAAACTCCTTTCTAATGCAGTTGCATACCGACCCTTCTTTAGTTTTAGGAGGTTCTAAAGTGGTAGCTCGTTTATATTCATTTCTGTCATGATAAAGACAACCGCTGTTTGGGATTTAGTAAATGCCTCCATGACCAACCGACACCCTGCTACCTCTATTGCCAAATGAAGTGTAATGATGTTTGTGTTCTCTGGATGCATATTTTGATTAACTCACATTTCCATTGTATATAAACCCGATTTAGAAAGGTTGGTGCATACTAACAGCAAAGCAGTTTAAATTAGTGGTTGGGGGAGGGGACGTGAAGAAAGGGGTGGTATACACTCTCTTATAGACACACAAAACGATTTTAAAGTTCTGTGATCACCCACTTCGGTCCCGCACACTTTCTTCGGCGTCCTGCGCACTCCCACTTGGGTCCCGCACACTTTCTTCGGCGTCCTGCGCATTTCCACTTAAGTCCCGCACACTTTCTACGGCGTTCTGCGCACTCCCACTTGGGTCCCGCACACTTTCTTCGGCGTCCTACACACTTTCACTTGGGTCACGCACACTTTCTTCGGCGTCCTGCGCACTCCCACTTGGGTCCCGCACACTTTCTTCGGCGTTCGGCGCAATCGCATTTGGGTCCTACAAACTTTCTACGGCGTCCTGCGCACTCCCACTTAGGTCTTGCACACTTTCTACGGCGTCCGGCGCACTCTACCTTGGGTCCCGCGCACTTTCTTCGGCGTCCTGCGCACTTCCACTTGGGCCCCGCACTCTTTCTTCGGTGTCCGGCGCAATCGCATTTGGGTACCACAAACTTTCTACGGCGTCCCGCACACTCCCACTTGGGTCCCGCACACTTTCTACGGCGTCCTGCGCACTCCCACTTAGGTCCTGCACACTTTCTACGACGTCCGGCGCACTCTACCTTGGGTCCCGCGCACTTTCTACGGCGTCCTGCGCACTTCCACTTGGGCCCCGCACTTTTTCTTCGGCGTCCGGCGCAATCGCATTTGGGTCCCACAAACCTTCTACGGCGTCCTGCGCACTTCCACTTGGGTCCCGCACACTTTCTTCGGCGTCCGGCTCAATCGCATTTGGGTCCCACAAACTTTCTACGGCGTCCTGCGCACTTCCACTCGGGTCCCGCACACTTTCTACGGCGTCCTGCGCACTCCCACTTAGGTCTTGCACACTTTCTACGGCGTCCTGCCCACTCCCATTTGGGTCCCGCACACTTTCTACGGCGTCCCGCTCACTCCCACTTGGGTCCCGCACACTTTCTTCGGCGTCCGGCGCAATCGCATTTGGGTCCCACAAACTTTCTACGGCGTCCTGCACACTCCCAATTGGGTCCCGCACACTTTCTATGGCGTCCTGCGCACTCCCACTTAGGTCCTGCACACTTTCTACGGCGTCCGGCGCACTCTACCTTGGGTCCCGCACACTTTCTACGGCGTCCTGCGCACTTCCACTTTGGTCCCGCACACTTTCTTCGGCGTCCGGCGCAATCGCATTTGGGTCCCACAAACTTTCTACGGCGTCCTGCGCACTTCCACTCGGGTTCCGCACACTTTCTACGGCGTCCTGCCCACTTCCACTTGGGTACCGCACACTTTCTTCGGTGTCCGGCGCAATCGCATTTGGGTCCCACAAACTTTCTACGGCGTCCTGCGCACTTCCACTCGGGTCCCGCACACTTTCTACGGCGTCCGGCGCACTCTACCTTGGGTCCCGCGCACTTTCTACGGCGTCCTGCTCACTTCCACTTGGGTCCCGCACACTTTCTTCGGTGTCCGGCGCAATCGCATTTGGGTCCCACAAACTTTCTACGGCGTCCTGCGTACTTCCACTTGGGTCCCGCACACTTTCTACGGCGTCCTGCGCACTCCCACTTGGGTCCTGCACACTTTATATGGTGTCCGGCGCACTCTACCTTGGGTCCCGTACACTTTCTACGGCGTCCCGCGCACTTCCACTTGGGTCCCGCACACTTTCTTCGGCGTCCGGCGCAATCGCATTTGGGTCCCACAAACCTTCTACGGCGTCCTGCGCACTTCCACTTGGGTCCCGCACACTTTCTTCGGCGTCCGGCGCACTCCCACTTGGGTCCTGCACACTTTATATGGTGTCCGGCGCACTCTACCTTGGGTCCCGCACACTTTCTACGGCGTCCTGCGCACTCCCACTTGGGTCCTGCACACTTTATATGGTGTCCGGCGCACTCTACCTTGGGTCCCGCACACTTTCTACGGCGTCCTGCGCACTTCCACTCGGATTTCGCACACTTTCTACGGCGTCCTGCGCACTTCCACTTGGGTCCCGCACACTTTCTCCGGTGTCCGGCGCAATCGCATTCGGGTCCCACAAACTTTCTACGGCGTCCTGCGCACTTCCGCTCGGGTCCCGCACACTTTCTACGGCGTCCGGCGCACTCTACCTTGGGTCCCGCGCACTTTCTACGGCGTCCTGCTCACTTCCACTTGGGTCCCGCACACTTTCTTCGGTGTTCGGCGCAATCGCATTTGGGTCCCACAAACTTTCTACGGCGTCCTGCGTACTTCCACTTGGGTCCCGCGCACTTTCTACGGCGTCCTGCGCACTCCCACTTGGGTCCTGCACACTTTATATGGTGTCCGGCGCACTCTACCTTGGGTCGCGTACACTTTCTACGGCGTCCTGCGCACTCCCACTTGGGTCCTGCACACTTTCTATGGTGTCCGGCGCACTCTACCTTGGGTCCCGCACACTTTCTACGGCGTCCTGCGCACTTCCACTTGGGTCCCGCACACTTTCTTCGGCGTCCGGCGCAATCGTATTTGGGTCCCTCAAACTTTCTACGGCGTCCTGCGCACTTCCACTCGGGTCCCGCACACTTTCTACGGCGTCCTGCGCACTCCCACTTGGGTCCTGCACACTTTATATGGTGTCCGGCGCACTCTACCTTGGGTCCCGCACACTTTCTACGGCGTCCCGCGCACTTCCACTTGGGTCCCGCACACTTTCTTCAGCGTCCGGCGCAATCGCATTTGAGTCGCACAAACTTTCTACGGCGTCCTGCGCACTCCCACTTGGATCCTGCACACTTTCTACGGCTTTTTGCGAAATCCCACTTAGGACCCACACACTTTCTTCGGTGTCCGGCGCAATCGCATTTGGGTCCCACAAACTTTCTACGGCGTCCTGCGCACTTCCACTCGGGTCCCGCACACTTTCTACGGCGTCCGGCGCACTCTACCTTGGGTCCCGCGCACTTTCTACGGCGTCCTGCTCACTTCCACTTGGGTCCCGCACACTTTCTTCGGTGTCCGGCGCAATCGCATTTGGGTCCCACAAACTTTCTACGGCGTCCTGCGCACTTCCACTTGGGTCCCGCACACTTTCTACGGCGTCCTGCGCACTCCCACTTGGGTCCTGCACACTTTATATGGTGTCCGGCGCACTCTACCTTGGGTCGCGTACACTTTCTACGGCGTCCCGCGCACTTCCAATTGGGTCCCGCACACTTTCTTCGGCGTCCGGCGCAATCGCATTTGAGTCCCACAAACTTTCTACGGCGTCCTGCGCACTCCCACTTGGGTCCTGCACACTTTCTACGGTGTCCGGCGCACTCTACCTTGGGTCCCGCACACTTTCTACGGCGTCCTGCGCACTTCCACTTGGGTCCCGCACACTTTCTTCGGCGTCCGGCGCAATAGTATTTGGGTCCCTCAAACTTTCTACGGCGTCCTGCGCACTTCCACTCGGGTCCCGCACACTTTCTACGGCGTCCTGCGCACTCCCACTTGGGTCCTGCACACTTTATATGGTGTCCGGCGCACTCTACCTTGGGTCCCGCACACTTTCTACGGCGTCCTGCGCACTTCCACTTGGGTCCCGCACACTTTCTTCGGTGTCCGGCGCAATCGCATTTGGGTCCCACAAACTTTCTACGGCGTCCTGCGCACTCCCACTTGGGTACTACACACTTTCTTCGGTGTCCTGCGAACTCCCAGGTCCCACACACTTTCTTCGGTGTCCGGCGCAATCGCATTTGGGTCCCACAAACTTTCTACGGCGTCCTGCGCACTTCCACTTGGGTCCTGCACACTTTTTATGGTGTCCGGCGCACTCTACCTTGGGTCCCGCACACTTTCTACGGCGTCCTGCGCACTCCCACTTGGGTCCCGCACACTTTCTTCAGCGTCCGGCGCACTTCGCATTTGGGTCCCACAAACTTTCTACGGCGTCCTGCGCACTTCCACTCGGGTCCCGCACACTTTCTACGGCGTCCTGCGCACTCCCACTTGGGTCCTGCACACTTTCTACGGTGTCCGGCGCACTCTACCTTGGGTCCCGCACACTTTCTACGGCGTCCTGCGCACTTCCACTTGGGTCCCGCACACTTTCTTCGGCGTCCAGCGCACTCCCACTTGGGTCCTGCACACTTTCTATGGTGTCCGGCGCACTCTACCTTGGGTCCCACACACTCTCTACGGCGTCCTGCGCACTTGCACTTGGGTCCCGCACACTTTCTTCGGCGTCCAGCGCAATCGCATTTGGGTCCCACAAACATTCTACGGCGTCCTGCGCACTTCCACTCGGGTCCCGCACACTTTCTACGGCGTCCGGCGCACTCTACCTTGGGTCCCGCGCACTTTCTACGGCGTCCTGCGCACTTCCACTTGGGTCCCGCACACTTTCTTCGGTGTCCGGCGCAATCGCATTTGGGTCCCACAAACTTTCTACGGCGTCCTGCGCACTCCCACTTGGGTCCCGCACACTTTCTACGGCGTCCTGCGCACTCCCACTTGGGTCCTGCACACTTTATATGGTGTCCGGCGCACTCTACCTTGGGTCCCGCGCACTTTCTACGGCGTCCTGCGCACTTCCACTTTGGTCCCGCACACTTTCTACGGCGTCCGGCGTTGGGTCCCACAAACTTTCTTCGGCGTTCTGCGCACTTCCACTTCGGTACCGCACACTTTCTATGGCGTCCGGCGCACTTCGCATTTGGGTCCCGCACACTTTCTATGGCGTCCTACGCACTTACACTTGGGTCCGGCACACATTCTTCCGCGTCCTGCGGACTTCCACTTGGGTCCTGCACACTTTCTACGGCGTCCGGCGCACTCTACCTTGGGTCCCACAAACTTTCTACGGCGTCCTGCGCACTTCCACTCGGGTTCCGCGCACTTTCTACGGCGTCCTGCGCACTTCCACTTGGGTCCTGCACACTTTCTACGGCGTCCGGCGCACTCTACCTTGGGTCCCGCACACTTTCTACGGCGTCCTGCGCACTTCCACTTTGGTCCCGCACAATTTCTTCGTGTCCGGCGCAATCGCATTTGGGTCCCACAAACTTTCTACGGCGTCCTGCGCACTCCCACTTAGGTCCTGCACACTTTCTACGGCGTCCGGCGCAATCGCATTTGGGTCCCACAAACTTTCTACGGCGTCCTGCGCACTCCCACTTGGGTCCCGCATACTTTCTATGGCGTCCTGCGCACTCTCACTTAGGTCCTGCACACTTTCTACGGCGTCCCGCGCACTTCCACTTGGGTACCGCACACTTTCTTCGGTGTCCGGCGCAATCGCATTTGGGTCCCACAAACTTTCTACGGCGTTCTGCGCACTTCCACTTGGGTCCCGCACACTTTCTACGGCGTCCGGCGCACTCTACCTTGGGTCCCGCGCACTTTCTACGGCGTCCTGCGCACTTCCACTTGGGTCCCGCACACTTTCTTCGGTGTCCGGCGCAATCGCATTTGGGTCCCTAAACTTTCTACGGCGTCCTGCGCACTTCCCCTTGGGTCCCGCACACTTTCTACGGCGTCCTGCGCACTCCCACGTGGGTCCTGCACACTTTATATGGTGTCCGGCGCACTCTACCTTGGGTCCCGCACACTTTCTACGGCGTCCTGCGCACTTCCACTTGGGTCCCGCACACTTTCTTCGGTGTCCGGCGCAATCGCATTTGGGTCCCACAAACTTTCTACGGCGTCCTGCGCACTTCCACTCGGGTCCCGCACACTTTCTACGGCGTCCGGCGCACTCTACCTTGGGTCCCGCGCACTTTCTACGGCGTCCTGCTCACTTCCACTTGGGTCCCGCACACTTTCTTCGGTGTCCGGCGCAATCGCATTTGGGTCCCACAAACTTTCTACGGCGTCCTGTTCACTCCCACTTGGGTCCCGCACACTTTCTACGGCGTCCTGCGCACTCCCACTTGGGTCCTGCACACTTTATATAGTGTCCGGCGCACTCTACCTTGGGTCCCGTACACTTTCTACGGCGTCCCGCGCACTTCCACTTGGGTCCTGCACACTTTATATAGTGTCCGGCGCACTCTACCTTGGGTCCCGTACACTTTCTACGGCGTACCGCGCACTTCCACTTGGGTCCTGCACACTTTCTACGGCGTCCTGCGCACTCCCACTTGGGTCCTGCCCAGCTTATACGGTGTCCCCCGCACTCTACCTTCCGTCCCCCACACTTTCTACGGCGTCCCGCGCACTTCCACTGGGTCCCGCACACTTTCTACGGCGTCCGGCGCACTCGCATTTGGGTCCTGCACACTTTTACGGCGTCCTGCGTCCTTCCACTTGGGTCCCGCACACTTTCTTCGGTGTCCGGCGCAATCGCATTTGGGTCCCACAAACTTTCTACGGCGTCCTGCGCACTTCCACTCGGGTCCCGCACACTTTCTACGGCATCCGGCGCACTCTACCTTGGGTCCCGCACACTTTCTACGGCGTCCTGCGCACTTCCACTTGGGTCCCGCACACTTTCTTCGGTGTCCGGCGCAATCGCATTTGGGTCCCACAAACTTTCTACGGCGTCCTGCGCACTTCCACTTGGGTCCCGCACACTTTCTACGGCGTCCTGCGCACTCCCACGTGGGTCCTGCACACTTTCTACGGCGTCCGGCGCACTCTACCTTGGGTCCCGTACACACTTTCTACGGCGTCCCGCGCACTTCCCCTTGGGTCCTGCACACTTTCATCGGCGACCGGCGCAATCGCATTTGGGTCCCACAAACTTTCTACGGCGTCCTGCGCACTCCCACTTGGGTCCTGCACACTTTCTACGGTGTCCGGCGCACTCTACCTTGGGTCCCGCACACTTTCTACGGCGTCCTGCGTACTTCCACTTGGGTCCCGCACACTTTCTTCGGCGTCCGGCGCAATCGCATTTGGGTCCCACAAACTTTCTACGGCGTCCTGCGCACTTCCACTCGGGTCCCGCACACTTTCTACGGCGTCCTGCGCACTCCCACTTGGGTCCTGCACACTTTATATGGTGTCCGGCGCACTCTACCTTGGGTCCCGCACACTTTCTTCGGCGTCCCGCGCACTTCCACTTGGGTCCCGCACACTTTCTTCAGCGTGCGGCGCAATCGCATTTGAGTCGCACAAACTTTCTACGGCGTCCTGCGTACTTCCACTCGGGTCCTGCACACTTTCTACGGCGTCCGGCGCAATACTTAGGTCCCGCACACACCTTCTTCGGTGTCCGGCGCAATCGCATTTGGGTCCCACAAACTTTCTACGGCGTCCTGCGCACTCCCACTTGGGTCCTGCACACTTTCTACGGTGTCCGGCGCACTCTACCTTGGGTCCCGCACACTTTCTACGGCGTCCTGCGTACTTCCACTTGGGTCCCGCACACTTTCTTCGGCGTCCGGCGCAATCGCATTTGGGTCCCACAAACTTTCTACGGCGTCCTGCGCACTTCCACTCGGGTCCCGCACACTTTCTACGGCGTCCTGCGCACTCCCACTTGGGTCCTGCACACTTTATATGGTGTCCGGCGCACTCTACCTTAGGTCCTGCACACTTTCTACGGCGTACGGCGCACTCTACCTTGGGTCCCGCGCACTTTCTACGGCGTCCTGCGCACTTCCACTCGGGTCCCGCACACTTTCTACGGCGTCCGGCGCACTCTACCTTGGGTCCCGCGCACTTTCTACGGCGTCCTGCGCACTCCCACTTAGGTCCTGCACACTTTCTACGGCGTCCGGCGCAATCGCAATTGGGTCCCGCACACTTTCTACGGCGTTCTGCGCACTTCCACTTGGGTCCCGCACACTTTCTTCGGCGTCCTGCGCACTCCCACGTGGGTCCTGCACACTTTATATGGTGTCCGGCGCACTCTACCTTGGGTCCCACACACTCTCTACGGCGTCCTGCGCACTTGCACTTGGGTCCCGCACACTTTCTTCGGCGTCCAGCGCAATCGCATTTGGGTCCCACAAACTTTCTGCGGCGTCCTGCGCACTCCCACTTGGGTCCTGCACACTTTCTACGGTGTCCGGCGCACTCTACCTTGGGTCCCACACACTTTCTACGGCGTCCTGCGCACTTGCACTTGGGTCCCGCACACTTTCTTCGGCGTCCGGCGCAATCGCATTTGGGTCCCACAAGCTTTTTACGGCGTTCTGTGCACTTCCACTTGGGTCCCGCACACTTTCTACGACGTCCTGCGCACTCCCACATGGGTCCTGCGCACTTTTTACGGCGTCCTGCGCACTTCCACTTGGGTCCCGCACACTTTCTTCGGTGTCCGGCGCAATCGCATTTGGGTCCCACAAACTTTCTACGGCGTCCTGCGCACTCCCACTCGGGTCCCGCACACTTTCTACGGCGTCCCGCGCACTCCCATTGGGTCCCGCACACTTTCTACAGCGTCCTGCGCACTTTAACTAGGGTCCCGCACACTTTCTTCGGCGTCCGGCGCAATCGCATTTGGGTCCCACAAACTTTCTACGGCGTCCTGCACACTCCCACTCGGGTCCCGCAGACTTTCTACGGCGTCCTGCCCACTCCCACTTGGGTCCCGCACACTTTCTTCGGTGTCCGGCGCAATCGCATTTGGGTCCCACAAACTTTCTACGGCGTCCTGCGCACTCCCACATGGGTCCTGCGCACTTTCTACGGCGTCCTGCGCACTTCCACTTGGGTCCCGCACACTTTCTTCGGTGTCCGGCGCAATCGCATTTGGGTCCCACAAACTTTCTACGGCGTCCTGCGCACTTCCACTCGGGTCCCGCACACTTTCTACGGCGTCCTGCGCACTCCCACTTAGGTCCTGCACACTTTCTACGGCGTACTGCGCACTTCCACCTTGGGTAACGCACACTTTCTACGGCGTCCTGCGCACTTTCACTTGGGTCCCGCACACTTTCTTCGGCGTCCTGCGCACTCCCACTTAGGTCCAGCACACTTTCTATGGCGTCCGGCGCACTCTACCTTGGGTCCCGCGCACTTTCTACGGCGGCCTGCCCACTTCCACCTGGGTCCCCCACACTTTCTTCGGCGTCCGGCGCAATCGCATTTGGGTCCCACAAACTTTCTGCGGCGTCCTGCGCACTCCCACGTGGGTCCTGCTCACTTTCTACGGCGTCCGGCGCACTCTACCTTGGGTCCCGCACACTTTTGACGGCGTCCTGCGCACTTCCACTTTGGTCCCGCACACTTTCTTCGGTGTACGGTGCAATCGCATTTGGGTCCCACAAACTTTCTACGGCGTCCTGCGCACTTCCACTTGGGTCCCGCACACTTTCTACGGCGTCCGGCGCAATCGCACTTGGGTCCCACACACTTTCTACGGCGTCCTGCGCGCACTCCCTGGGTCCTGCACACTTTCTACGGCGTCCTGCGCAGGGTCACACTTTCTACGGTGTCCGGCGCAATCGCATTTGGGTCCCACAAACTTTCTACGGCGTCCTGCGCACTTCCACTCGGGTCCCGCACACTTTATACGGCGTCCGGCGCACTCTACCTTGGGTCCCGCGCACTTTCTACGGCGTCCTGCTCACTTCCACTTGGGTCCCGCACACTTTCTTCGGTGTCCGGCGCAATCGCATTTGGGTCCCACAAACTTTCTACGGCGTCCTGCGCACTTCCACTCGGGTCCCGCACACTTTCTACGGCGTCCTGCGCACTCCCACTTGGGTCCTGCACACTTTATATGGTGTCCGGCGCACTCTACCTTGGGTCCCGCACACTTTCTACGGCGTCCTGCGCACTTCCACTTGGGTCCCGCACACTTTCTTCGGCGTCCGGCGCAATCGCATTTGGGTCCCACAAACTTTCTACGGCGTCCTGCGCACTCCCACTTGGGTCCTGCACACTTTCTACGGTGTCCGGCGCACTCTACCTTGGGTCCCGCACACTTTCTACGGCGTCCTGCGTACTTCCACTTGGGTCCCGCACACTTTCTTCGGCGTCCGGCGCAATCGCATTTGGGTCCCACAAACTTTCTACGGCGTCCTGCGCACTTCCACTCGGGTCCCGCACACTTTCTACGGCGTCCTGCGCACTCCCACTTGGGTCCTGCACACTTTATATGGTGTCCGGCGCACTCTACCTTGGGTCCCGCACACTTTCTACGGCGTCCCGCGCACTTCCACTTGGGTCCCGCACACTTTCTTCAGCGTCCGGCGCAATCGCATTTGAGTCGCACAAACTTTCTACGGCGTCCTGCGTACTTCCACTCGGGTCCCGCACACTTTCTATGGCGTCCCGCGCACTTCCACTTGGGTACCGCACACTTTCTTCGGTGTCCGGCGCAATCGCATTTGGGTCCCACAAACTTTCCACGGCGTTCTGCGCACTTCCACTTGGGTCCCGCACACTTTCTACGGCGTCCTGCGCACTCTACCTTGGGTCCCGCACACTTTCTACGGCGTCCTGCGCACTTCCACTTTGGTCTCGCACACTTTCTTCGTGTCCGGCGCAATCGCATTTGGGTCCCACAAACTTTCTACGGCGTCCTGCGCACTTCCACTCTGGGTCCCGCACACTTTCTACGGCGTCCTGCGCACTTCCACTTGGGTCCTGCACACTTTCTACGGCGTCCGGCGCACTCTACCTTGGGTCCCGCACACTCTCTTCGGCGTCCTACGCACTTCCACTTGGGTCTTACACACTTTCTACGGCGTTCTGCGCACTCTACCTTGGGTCCCGCACACTTTCTACGGCGTCCTGCGCACTTTACCTTGGGTCCCGCACACTCCGGCGCAATCGCATTTGGGTCCCACACTTTCTTCGGCGTCCGGCACAATCGCATTTGGGTCCCACACACTTTCTACGGCTTCCTGCGCACTCCCAGTTGGGTCTCACACACTTTCTACGGCATCCGGCGCACTCTACCTTGGGTCCCGCACACTTTCTACGGTGGCCTGCGCACTTCCACTTGGGTCCCGCACACTTTCTTCGGCGTTCGGCGCAATCGCATTTGGGTCCCACAAACTTTCTACGGTGTCCTGCGCACTTCCACCTTGGGTCCCGCACACTTTCTACGGCGTCCTGCGCACTTCCACTTGGGTCCTGCACACTTTCTACGGCGTCCGGCGCAATCGCATTTGGGTCCCGCACAAACTTTCTACGGCGTCCTGCGCACTCCCACTTGGGTCTTGCACACTTTCTACGGCGTCCGGCGCAATCGCATTTGGGTCCCGCACACTTTCTACGGCGTCCTGCGCACTTCCACTTGGGGCCCGCACACTTTCTTCGGTGTCCCGCGCAATCGCATTTGGGTCCCACAAACTTTCTACGGCGTCCTGCGCACTTCCACTTGGGTCCCGCACACTTTCTACGGCGTTCTGCGCACTTCCACTTGGATCCCGCACACTTTCTACGGCGTCCGGCGCAATCGCATTTGGGTCCCACAAACTTTCTACGGCGTCCTGCTCACTCCCACTTAGGTCCTGCACACTTTCTACGGCGTCCGGCGCACTCGCATTTGGGTCCCGCACACTTTCTACGGCGTCCTGCGCACTTCCACTTGGGTCCCGCACACTTTCTACGGCGTCCTGCACACTTGCACTTGGGTCCCGCACACTTTCTTCGGCGTCCGGCGCAATCGCATTTGGGTCCTGCACACTTTCTACGGCGTCCGGCGCACTCTACCTTGGGTCCCGCACACTTTCTACGGCGTCCTGCGCACTTCCACTTGGGTCCCGCACACTTTCTTCGGTGTCCGGCGCAATCGCATTTGGGTCCCACAAACTTTCTACGGCGTCCTGCGCACATTCTACGGCGTCCGGCGCACTCTACCTTGGGTCCTGCGCACTTTCTACGGCGTCCTGCGCACTTCCACTTGGGTCCCGCACACTTTCTTCGGTGTCCGGCGCAATCGCGTTTGGGTCCCAAAAACTTTCTGCGACGTCCTGCGCAATCCCACTTGGGTCTTGCACACTTTCCACGGTGTCCGGCGCACTCTACCTTGGGTCCCACACACTTTCTACGGCGTCCTGCGCACTTGCACTTGGGTCCCGCACACTTTCTTCGGCGTCCGGCGCAATCGCATTTGGGTCCCACAAACTTTCTACGGCGTCCTGCGCACTTCCACTCGGGTCCCGCACACTTTCTACGGCGTCCTGCGCACTCCCACTTAGGTCCTGCACACTTTCTACGGCGTCCTGCGCACTCCCACTTAGGTCCTGCACACTTTCTTCGGCGTTCGGCGAATCGCATTTGGGTCACACAAACTTTCTACGGCGTCCTGCGCACTCCCACTTAGGTCCTGCACACTTTCTACGGCGTCCGGCGCACTCCCACTTAGGTCCTGCACACTTTCTACGGCGTCCGGCGCACTCCCACTTAGGTCCTGCACACTTTCTTCGGCGTCCGGCGCAATCGCATTTGGTCCCACAAACTTTCTACGGCGTCCGGCGCACTCCCACTTAGGTCCTGCACACTTTCTACGGCGTCCGGCGCACTCTACCTTGGGTCCCGCACACTTTCTACGGTGCCCTGCGCACTTCCACTTAGGTCCCGCACTTTTTCTTCGGCGTTTGGCGCAATCGAATTTGGGTCCCACAAACTTTCTACGGCGTCCTGCGCACTTCCACTCGGGTCCCGCACACTTTCTACGGCGTCCTGCGCACTCCCACTTAGGTCCTGCACACTTTCTTCGGCGTCCGGCGCAATCGCATTTGGGTCCCACAAACTTTCTACGGCGTCCTGCGCACTTGCACTTGGGTCCCGCACACTTTTTTCGGCGTCCAGCGCAATCGCATTTGGGTCCCACAAACTTTCTACGGCGTCCTGCGCACTTCCACTTGGGTCCCGCACACTTTCTTCGGTGTCCGGCGCAATCGCATTTGGGTCCCACAAACTTTCTACGGCGTCCTGCGCACTCCCACTTGGGTCCCGCACACTTTCTACGGCGTCCTGCGCACTTCCACTCGGATCCCGCACACTTTCTACGGCGTCCGGCGCACTCTACCTTGGGTCCCGCGCACTTTCTACGGCGTCCTGCGCACTTCCACTTGGGTCCCGCACACTTTCTACCGCGTCCTGCACACTTGCACTTTGGTCCCGCACACTTTCTTCGGCCTCCCGCGCAATCCCATTTGGGTCCCACAAACTTTCTACGGCGTCCTGCGCACTCCCACTTGGGTCCCGCACACTTTCTACGGCGTCCGGCGCACTTACCATTTGGGTCCCGCACACTTTCTGCGGCGTCCTGCACACTTGCACTTGGGTCCCGCACACTTTCTTCGACGCCCGGCGCAATCGCATTTGGGTCCCACAAACTTTCTACGGCGTCCTGCGCACTCCCACTTGGGTCCTGCACACTTTCTACGGCGTCCTGCGCACTCCCACTTAGGTCCTGCACACTTTCTACGGCGTCCGGCGCACTCTACCTTGGGTCCCGCACATTTTCTACGGTGCCCTGCGCACTTCCACTTGGGTCCCGCACACTTTCTTCGGTGTCCGGCGCAATCGCATTTGGGTCACACAAACTTTCTACGGCGTCCTGCGCATTTCCACTTGAGTCCCGCACACTTTCTACGGCGTCCTACGCACTTTCACTTGGGTCCCGCACACATTCTACGGCGTTCGGCGCACTCTACCTTGGGTACCGCGCACTTTCTCCGGCGTCCTGCGCACTTCCACTTGGGTCCCGCACACTTTCTTCGGTGTCCGGCGCAATCGCATTTGGGTCCCACAAACTTTCTACGGCGTCCGGCGTACTGCCACTTGGGTCCCGCACACTTTCGACGGCGTCCGGCGTACTGCCACTTGGGTGACGCACACCTTCTACAGCGTCCGGCGTTTTCCCACTAGGGCCCGCACACTTTGTACGGAGTCCCGCGCACTTCCACTTGGGTCCCGCACACTTTCTTCGGCGTTCGGCGCAATCGCATTTGGGTCACACAAACTTTCTACGGCGTCCTACGCACTTTCACTTGGGTCCCGCACACTTTCTTCGGCGTCCTGCGCACTTCCACTTGGGTCCCGCACACTTTCTTCGGTGTCCGGCGCAATCACATTTGGGTCCCACAAACTTTCTACGGCGTCCTGCGCACTTCCACTCGGGTGACGCACACTTTCTACGGCGTCCGGCGCACTCTACCTTGGGTCCCGCGCACTTTCTACGGCGTCCTGCGCACTTCCACTTAGGTCCTGCACACTTTCTACGGTGTCCGGCGCAATCGCATTTGGGTCCCGCAAACTTTCTACGGCGTCCTGCGCACTTCCACTTGGGTCCCGCACACTTTCTACGGCGTCCTGCGCAATCGCATTTGGGTCCTGCACACTTTCTACGGCGTCCTGCGCACTTCCACTTGGGTCCCGCACACTTTCTACGGCGTCCTGCGCACTTCCACTTGGGTCCTGCACACTTTCTACGGTGTCCGGCGCACTCTACCTTGGGTCCCGCACAAACTTTCTACGGCGTCCTGCGCACTTCCACTTGGGTCCCGCACACTTTCTTCGGCGTCCGGCGCAATCGCATTTGGGTCCCACACACTTTCCACGGCGTACTGCGCACTTCCACTTGGGTCCCGCACACTTTCTACGGCGTCCTACGCACTTTCACTTGTGTCCCGCACAATTTCTTCGGTGTCCGGCGCAATCGCATTTGGATCCCACAAACTTTCTACGGCGTCCTGCGCACTCCCACTTGGGTCCTGCACACTTTCTACGGTGTCCGGCGCACTCTACCTTGGGTCCCACACACTCTCTACGGCGTCCTGCGCACTTGCACTTGGGTCCCGCACACTTTCTTCGGCGTCCAGCGCAATCGCATTTGGGTCCCACAAACTTTCTGCGGCGTCCTGCGCACTCCCACTTGGGTCCTACACACTTTATATGGTGTCCGGCGCACTCTACCTTGGGTCCCGCACACTTTCTACGGCGTCCTGCGCACTTCCACTCGGGTCCCGCACACTTTCTTCGGTGTCCGGCGCAATCGCATTTGGGTCCCACAAACTTTCTACGGCGTTCTGCGCACTTCCACTTGGGTCCCGCACACTTTCTACGGCGTCCTGCGCACTCCCACGTGGGTCCTGCACACTTTATATGGTGTCCGGCGCACTCTACCTTGGGTCCCGCACACTTTCTACGGCGTCCCGCGCACTTCCACTTGGGTCCCGCACACTTTCTTCGGCGTCCGGCGCAATCGCATTTGGGTCCTGCACAAACTTTCTACGGCGTCCGGCGCACTCCCACTTAGGTCCCGCACACTTTCTACGGCGTCCTGCGCACTTCCACTTGGGTCCCGCACACTTTCTTCGGCGTCCGGCGCAATCTACCTTGGGTCCCACAAACTTTCTACGGCGTCCTGCGCACTTCCACTTGGGTCCTGCACACTTTCTTCGGCGTCCGGCGCAATCGCATTTGGGTCCCACAAACTTTCTACGGCGTCCTGCGCACTTCCACTTGGGTCCTGCACACTTTCTACGGCGTCCTGCGCACTTCCACTTGGGTCCCGCACACTTTCTTCGGTGTCCGGCGCAATCGCATTTGGGTCCCACAAACTTTCTACGGCGTCCTGCGCACTTCCAGTCGGGTCCCGCGCACTTTCTACGGCGTCCTGCGCACTTCCACTTGGGTCCTGCACACTTTCTACGGCGTCCTGCGCACTTCCACTTGGGTCCCGAACACTTTCTTCGGTGTCCGGCGCAATCGCATTTGGGTTCCACAAACTTTCTACGGCGTCCTGCACACTCCCAATTGGGTCCCGCACACTTTCTACGGCGTCCGGCGCACTCTACCTTGAGTCCCGCACACTTTCTACGGCGTCCTGCGCACTCCCACTTGCGTCGCGCACACTTTCTTCGGCGTCCGGCGCAATCGCATTTGGGTCCCGCACACTTTCTACGGCATCCGGCGCACTTCCACTTGGGTCTCGCACACTTTACACGGCGTCCGGCGCTCTCCCACTTGGGTCCGGCACACTCTCTACGGCGTCCTGCGCACTCCCACTTGGGTCCCGCACAATTTCTACTGCATGCGGCGCAATCGCATTGGGGTCCCACACACTTTCTACGGCGTCCTGCGCACTTCCACTTGGGTCCCGCACACTTTCTACGGCGTGCGGCGCATTCGCATTTGGGGCCCACACACTTTATACGGCGTCCTGCGCACTTCCACTTGGGTCCTGCACACTTTCTACGGCGTCCTGCGCACTCCCACTTGGGTCCCGCACACACTTTCTTCGGTGTCCGGCGCAATCGCATTTGGGTCCCACAAATTTTCTACGGCGTCCTGCGCACTTCCACTCGGGTCCCGCACACTTTCTACGGCGTCCGGCGCACTCTACCTTGGGTCCCGCGCACTTTCTACGGCGTCCTGCGCACTCCCACTCGGGTCCCGCACACTTTCTACGGCGTCCGGCGCAATCGCATTTGGGTCTCACAAACTTTCTACGGCGTCCTGCGCACTTCCACTCGGGTCCCGCACACTTTATACGGCGTCCGGCGCAATCGCATTTGGGTCCCACAAACTTTCTACGGCGTCCTGCCCACTTCCACTCGAGGCCCGCAAACTTTATACGGCGTCCGGCCCACTCCCACTTGGGTCCCGCACACTTTCTACGGCGTCCCGCTCACTCCCACTTGGGACCCGCACACTTTCTTCGGCGTCCTGCGCAATCGCATTTGGGTCCCACAAACTTTCTACGGCGTCCTGCGCACTTCCACTCGGGTCCCGCACACTTTATACGGCGTCCTGCGCACTCCCACTCAGGTCCTGCACACTTTCTACGGCGTCCGGCGCACTTCCACTTGGGTCCCGCACACTTCCTACGGCGTCCTGCCCACTCCCACTTGGGTCCCGCACACTTTCTACGGCGTCCGGCGCAATCGCATTTGGGTCCCGCACACTTTCTACGGCGTCCTGCGCACTTCCACTCGGGTCCCGCACACTTTCTACGGCGTCCTGCGTACTTCCACTTGGGTCCCGCACACTTTCTTCGGTGTCCGGCGCAATCGCATTTGGGTCCCACAAACTTTCTACGGCGTCCTGCGCACTTCCACTCGGGTCCCGCACACTTTCTACGGCGTCCGGCGCACTTCCACTCGGGTCCCGCACACTTTCTACGGCGTCCTGCGTACTTCCACTTGGGTCCCGCACACTTTCTTCGGTGTCCGGCGCAATCGCATTTGGGTCCCACAAACTTTCTACGGCGTCCTGCGCACTTCCACTCGGGTCCCGCACACTTTCTACGGCGTCCTGCGCACTCCCACTTGGGTCCTGCACACTTTCATCGGCGACCGGCGCAATCGCATTTGGGTCCCACAAACTTTCTACGGCGTCCTGCGCACTCCCACTTGGGTCCTGCACACTTTCTACGGTGTCCGGCTCAATCACATTTGGGTGCCACAAACTTTCTACGGCGACCAGCGCACTTCCCCTTAGCTCCTGCACTCTCTCTGCGGCGTCCGGCGCACTCTACCTTGGGTCCCGCACACTTTCTACGGCGTCCTGCGTACTTCCACTTGGGTCCCGCACACTTTCTTCGGCGTCCGGCGCAATCGCATTTGGGTCCCACAAACTTTCTACGGCGTCCTGCGCACTTCCACTCGGGTCCCGCACACTTTCTACGGCGTCCTGCGCACTCCCACTTGGGTCCTGCACACTTTCTACGGTGTCCGGCGCACTCTACCTTGGGTCCCGCACACTTTCTACGGCGTCCTGCGTACTTCCACTTGGGTCCCGCACACTTTCTTCGGCGTCCGGCGCAATCGCATTTGGGTCCCACAAACTTTCTACGGCGTCCTGCGTACTTCCACTTGAGTCCCGCACACTTTCTACGGCGTCCTGCGCAATCCACTTGGGTCCCGCACACTTTCTACGGCGTCCGGCGCAATCGCATTTGGGTCCCACACTTTCTACGGCGTCCTGCGCACTTCCACTTGGGTCCCGCACACTTTCTACGGCGTCCGGCGCACTTCCATTTGGGTCCCGCACACTTTCTACGGCGTCCTGCGCACTTCCACTTGGGTCCCGCACACTTTCTTCGGTGTCCGGCGCAATCGCATTTGGGTCCCACAAACTTTATACGGCGTCCTGCGCACTTCCACTCGGGTCCCGCACACTTTCTACGGCGTCCTGCGCACTCCCACTTGGGTCCTGCACACTTTCTACGGTGTCCGGCGCACTCTACCTTGGGTCCCGCGCACTTTCTACGGCGTCCTGCTCACTTCCACTTGGGTCCCGCACACTTTCTACGGCGTCCTGCGCACTCCCACTTGGGTCCTGCACACTTTATATGGTGTCCGGCGCACTCTACCTTGGGTCCCGCACACTTTCTACGGCGTCCCGCGCACTTCCACTTGGGTCCCGCACACTTTCTTCAGCGTCCGGCGCAATCGCATTTGAGTCCCACAAACTTTCTACGGCGTCCTGCGCACTCCCACTTGGGTCCTGCACACTTTCTACGGTGTCCGGCGCACTCTACCTTGGGTCCCGCACACTTTCTACGGCGTCCTGCGTACTTCCACTTGGGTCCCGCACACTTTCTTCGGCGTCCGGCGCAATCGCATTTGGGTCCCACAAACTTTCTACGGCGTCCTGCGCACTTCCACTCGGGTCCCGCACACTTTCTACGGTGTCCGGCGCACTCTACCTTGGGTCCCGCACACTTTCTACGGCGTCCTGCGTACTTCCACTTGGGTCCCGCACACTTTCTTCGGCGTCCGGCGCAATCGCATTTGGGTCCCACAAACTTTCTACGGCGTCCTGCGTACTTCCACTTGAGTCCCACAAACTTTCTACGGCGTCCTGCGCACTTCCACTCGGGTCCCGCACACTTTCTACGGCGTCCGGCGCAATCGCATTTGGGTTCCACAAACTTTCTACGGCGTCCTGCGCACTTCCACTCGGGTCCCGCACACTTTCTACGGCGTCCTGCGCACTTCCACTTGGGTCCCGCACACTTTCTTCGGTGTCCGGCGCAATCGCATTTGGGTCCCACAAACTTTCTACGGAGTCCTGCTCACTTCCACTTGGGTCCTGCACACTTTTTATGGTGTCCGGCGCACTCTACCTTGGGTCCCGCACACTTTCTACGGCGTCCTGCGCACTTCCACTTGGGTCCCGCACACTTTCTTCGGCGTCCGGCGCAATCGCATTTGGGTCCCACAAACTTTCTACGGCGTCCTGCGCACTTCCACTTGGGTCCCGCACACTTTCTACGGCGTCCTGCGCACTTCCACTTGGGTCCCGCACACTTTCTACGGTGTCCGGCGCACTCTACCTTGGGTCCCGCACACTTTCTACGGCGTCCTGCGCACTTCCACTCGGGTCCCGCACACTTTCTACGGCGTCCTGCGCACTCCCACTTGGGTCCTGCACACTTTATATAGTGTCCGGCGCACTCTACCTTGGGTCCCGTACACTTTCTACGGCGTCCCGCGCACTTCCACTTGGGTCCTGCACACTTTCATCGGCGACCGGCGCAATCGCATTTGGGTCCCACAAACTTTCTACGGCGTCCTGCGTACTTCCACTTGAGTCCCACAAACTTTCTACGGCGTCCTGCGCACTCTACCTTGGGTCCCGCACACTTTCTACGGCGTCCTGCGCACTTCCACATGGGTCCCGCACACTTTCTTCGGCGTCCGGCGCAATCGTATTTGGGTCCCTCAAACTTTCTACGGCGTCCTGCGCACTTCCACTCGGGTCCCGCACACTTTCTACGGCGTCCGGCGCACTCTACCTTGGGTCCCGCGCACTTTCTACGGCGTCCTGCTCACTTCCACTTGGGTCCCGCACACTTTCTTCAGCGTCCGGCGCAATCGCATTTGAGTCGCACAAACTTTGTACGGCGTCCTGCGCACTCCCACTTGGGTCCTGCACACTTTCTACGGCGTCCCGCGCACTTCCACTTGGGTCCCGCACACTTTCTTCAGCGTCCGGCGCAATCGCATTTGAGTCGCACAAACTTTCTACGGCGTCCTGCGCACTCCCACTTGGGTTCTGCACACTTTCTACGGCGTCCTGCGCACTCCCACTTAGGTCCTGCACACTTTCTTCGGTGTCCGGCGCAATCGCATTTGGGTCCCACGAACTTTCTACGGCGTCCTGCGCACTCCCACTTGTGTCCTGCACACTTTCTGCGGTGTCCGGCGCACTCTACCTTGGGTCCCGCACACTTTCTACGGCGTCCTGCGCACTTCCACTTGGGTCCCGCACACCTTCTTCGGCGTCAGGCGCAATCGCATTTGGGTCCCACAAACTTTCTACGGCGTCCGGCGCACTTTACCTTGGGTCCCGCGCACTTTCTACGGCGTCCTGCGCACTCCCACTTAGGTCCTGCACACTTTCTACGGCGTCCGGCGCACTTTACCTTGGGTCCCACAAACTTTCTACGGCGTCCTGCGCACTTCCACTTGGGTCCCGCACACTTTCTACGGCGTCCTGCGCACTCCCACTTGGGTCCTGCACACTTTATATGGTGTCCGGCGCACTCTACCTTGGGTCCCGCACACTTTCTACGGCGTCCCGCGCACTTCCACTTGGGTCCCGCACACTTTCTTCGGCGTCCGGCGCAATCGCATTTGGGTCCCACAAACTTTCTACGGCGTCCTGCGCACTCCCACTTGGGTCCTGCACACTTTCTACGGTGTCCGGCGCACTCTACCTTGGGTCCCGCACACTTTCTACGGCGTCCTGCGCACTTCCACTTGGGTCCCGCACACTTTCTTCGGCGTCCGGCGCAATCGCATTTGGGTCCCACAAACTTTCTCCGGCGTCCTGCGCACTTCCACTTGGGTCCCGCACACTTTCATCGGCGTCCTGCGCACTCTACCTTGGGTCCCGCACACTTTCTACGGCGTCCTGCGCACTTCCACTCGGGTCCCGCACACTTTCTTCGGCGTCAGGCGCAATCGCATTTGGGTCCCGCAAACTTTCTACGGCGTCCTGCGCACTCCCACTTGGGTCCTGCACACTTTCTACGGCGTCCTGCGCACTTCCACTTGGGTCCCGCACACTTTCTTCGGCGTCCGGCGCAATCGCATTTGGGTCCCACAAACTTTCTACGGCGTCCTGCGCACTCCCACTTGGGTCCCGCACACTTTCTACGGCGTCCTGCGCACTCCCACTTGGGTCCCGCACACTTTCTTCGGTGTCCGGCGCAATCGCATTTGGGTCCCACAAACTTTCTACGGCGTCCTGCGCACTTCCACTTGGGTCCCGCACACTTTCATCGGTGTCCGGCGCACTCTACCTTGGGTCCCGCACACTTTCTACGGCGTCCTGCGTACTTCCACTTGGGTCCCGCACACTTTCTTCGGCGTCCGGCGCAATCGCATTTGGGTCCCACAAACTTTCTACGGCGTCCTGCGCACTTCCACTCGGGTCCCGCACACTTTCTACGGCGTCCTGCGCAATCGCATTTGGGTCCTGCACACTTTCTACGGCGTCCGGCGCACTCGCACCTTGGGTCCCACAAACTTTCTACGGCGTCCTGCGCACTTCCACTCGGGTCCCGCACACTTTCTACGGCGTCCTGCGCACTCCCACTTGGGTCCTGCACACTTTTTATGGTGTCCGGCGCACTCTACCTTGGGTCCCGCACACTTTCTACGGCGTCCCGCGCACTTCCACTTGGGTCCTGCACACTTTCATCGGCGACCGGCGCAATCGCATTTGGGTCCCACAAACTTTCTACGGCGTCCTGCGCACTCCCACTTGGGTCCTGCACACTTTCTACGGTGTCCGGCGCACTCTACCTTGGGTCCCGCACACTTTCTACGGCGTCCTGCGCACTTCCACTTGGGTCCCGCACACTTTCTTCGGCGTCCGGCGCAATCGCATTTGGGTCCCACAAACTTTCTACGGCGTCCTGCGCACTCCCACTTGGGTCCTGCACACTTTCTACGGCGTCCTGCGCACTTCCACTCGGGTCCCGCACACTTTCTACGGCGTCCTGCGCACTCCCACTTGGGTCCCGCACACTTTCTTCGGTGTCCGGCGCAATCGCATTTGGATCCCACAAACTTTCTCCGGCGTCCCGCACACATTCTACGGCGTCCGGCGCACTCTACCTTGGGTACCGCGCACTTTCTACGGCGTCCTGCGCACTTCCACTTGGGTCCCGCACACTTTCTTCGGTGTCCGGCGCAATCGCATTTGGGTCCCACAAACATTCTACGGCGTCCTGCGCACTTCCACTTGGGTCCTGCACACTTTCTACGGCGTCCTGCGCACTTCCACTTGGGTCCCACACACTTTCTTCGGCGTCCGGCGCAATCGCATTTGGGTCCCACAAACTTTCTACGGCATCCTGCGCACTTCCACTCGGGTCCCGCACACTTTCTTCGGCGTCCGGCGCATTCTACCTTGGGTCCAGCACACTTTCTACGGCGTCCTGCGCACTTCCACTTGGGTCCCGCACACTTTCTTCGGCGTCCGGCGCAATCGCATTTGGGTCCCACAAACTTTTTACGGCGTCCTGCGCACTTCCACTCGGGTCCCGCACACTTTCTACGGCGTCCGGCGCACTCTACCTTGGGTCCTGCGCACTTTCTACGGCGTCCTGCGCACTTCCACTTGGGTCCCGCACACTTTCTTCGGTGTCCGGCGCAATCGCATTTGGGTCCCACAACCTTTCTACGGCGTTCTGCGCACTTCCACTTGGGTGCCGCACACTTTCTACGGCGTCCCGCGCACTTCCACTTGGGTCCCGCACACTTTCCTTGGCGTCCGGCGCAATCGCATTTGAGTCGCACAAACTTTCTACGGCGTCCTGCGCACTCCCACTTGGGTTCTGCACACTTTCTACGGCTTTTTGCGAAATCCCACTTAGGACCCACACACCTTCTTCGGTGTCCGGCGCAATCGCATTTGGGTCCCACGTACTTTCTACGGCGTCCTGCGCACTCCCACTTGTGTCCTGCACACTTTCTGCGGTGTCCGGCGCACTCTACCTTGGGTCCCGCACACTTTCTACGGCGTCCTGCGCACTTCCACTTGGGTCCCGCACACCTTCTTCGGCGTCAGGCGCAATCGCATTTGGGTCCCACAAACTTCCTACGGCGGCCTGCGCACCTCCACTCGGGTCCCGCACACTTTCTACGGCGTCCTGCGCACTCCCACTTAGGTCCTGCACACTTTCTACGGCGTCCGGCGCACTCTACCTTGGGTCCCGCGCACTTTCTACGGCGTCCTGCGCACTTCCACTCGGGTCCCGCACACTTTCTACGGCGTCCTGCGCACTCCCGCTTGGGTCCTGCACACTTTATATGGTGTCCGGCGCACTCTACCTTGGGTCCCGCACACTTTCTACGGATTCCCGCGCACTTCCACAGTGGTCCCGCACACTTTCTTCAGCGTCCGGCGCAATCGCATTTGAGTCCCACAAACTTTCTACGGCGTCCTGCGCACTCCCACTTGGGTCCTGCACACTTTCTACGGTGTCCGGCGCACTCTACCTAGGGTCTCGCACACTTTCTACGGCGTCCTGCGCACTTCCACATGGGTCCCGCACACTTTCTTCGGCGTCCGGCGCAATCGTATTTGGGTCCCTCAAACTTTCTACGGCGTCCTGCGCACTTCCACTCGGGTCCCGCACACTTTCTACGGCGTCCGGCGCACTCTACCTTGGGTCCCGCGCACTTTCTACGGCGTCCCGCGCACTTCCACTTGGGTACCGCACGCTTTCTTCGGCGTCCGGCGCAATCGCGTTTGGGTCTTAAAAACTTTCTGCGGCGTCCTGCGCACTCCCACTTGGGTCCTGCACACTTTCTACGGCGTCCCGCGCACTTCCACTTGGGTACCGCACACTTTCTTCGGTGTCCCGCGCAAATCGCATTTGGGTCCCGCACAAACTTTCTACGGCGTCCTGCGCACTCCCACTTGGGTCCCACAAACTTTCTACGGCGTCCTGCGCACTTCCACTTGGGTCCCGCACACTTTCTTCGGTGTCCGGCGCAATCGCATTTAGATCCCGCACACTTTCTACGGCGTCCTGCGCACTCCCACTTGGGTCCTGCACACTTTATATGGTGTCCGGCGCACTCTACCTTGGGTTCCGCACACTTTGTACGGCGTCCTGCGCACTTCCACTCGGGTCCCGCACACTTTCTTCGGCGTCCGGCGCAATCGCATTTGGGTCCCACAAACTTTCTACGGCGTCCTGCGCACTTCCACTCGGGTCCCGCACACTTTCTATGGCGTCCTGCGCACTCCCACTTAGGTCCTGCACACTTTCTACGGCGTCCGGCGCACTCTACCTTGGGTCCCGCACACTTTCTACGGCGTCCTGCGCACTTCCACTTTGGTCCCGCACACTTTCTATGGCGTCCTGCGCACTCCCGCTTAGGTCCTGCACACAATCTACGGCGTCCGGCGCACTCTACCTTGGGTCCTGCACACTTTTACGGCGTCCTGCGCACTTCCACTTGGGTACCGCACACTTTCTTCGGTGTCGGGCGCAATCGCATTTGAGTCCCACAAACTTTCTATGGCGTCCTGCGCACTCCCGCTTAGGTCCTGCACACAATCTACGGCGTCCGGCGCACTCTACCTTGGGTCCTGCACACTTTTACGGCGTCCTGCGCACTTCCACTTGGGTCCCGCACACCTTCTCCGGTGTCCGGCGCAATCGCATTTGGGTCCCACAAACTTTCTACGGCGTCCTGCGCACTTCCACTCGGGTCCCGCACACTTTCTACGGCGTCCTGCGCACTCCCACTTGGGTCCTGCACACTTTCTACGGCTTTTTGCGAAATCCCACTTAGGACCCACACACTTTCTTCGGTGTCCGGCGCAATCGCATTTGGGTCCCACAAACTTTCTACGGCGTCCTGCGCACTTCCACTCGGGTCCCGCACACTTTCTACGGCGTCCGGCGCACTCTACCTTGGGTCCCGCGCACTTTCTACGGCGTCCTGCTCACTTCCACTTGGGTCCCGCACACTTTCTTCAGCGTCCGGCGCAATCGCATTTGAGTCGCACAAACTTTCTACGGCGTCCTGCGCACTCCCACTTGGGTCCTGCACACTTTCTACGGCTTTTTGCGAAATCCCACTTAGGACCCACACACTTTCTTCGGTGTCCGGCGCAATCGCATTTGAGTCGCACAAACTTTCTACGGCGTCCTGCGCACTCCCACTTGGGTCCTGCACACTTTCTACGGCTTTTTGCGAAATCCCACTTAGGACCCACACACCTTCTTCGGCGTCAGGCGCAATCGCATTTGGGTCCCACAAACTTTCTACGGCGTCCTGCGCACTTCCACTCGGGTCCCGCACACTTTCTACGGCGTCCTGCGCACTCCCACTTGGGTCCTGCACACTTTCTACGGCGTCCGGCGCACTCTACCTTGGGTCCCGCGCACTTTATACGGCATCCTGCGCACTTCCACTCGGGTCCCGCACACTTTCTACGGCGTCCTGCGCACTCCCACTTATGTCCTGCACACGTTATATGGTGTCCGGCGCACTCTACCTTGGGTCCCGCACACTTTCTACGGCGTCCCGCGCACTTCCACAGTGGTCCCGCACACTTTCTTCAGCGTCCGGCGCAATCGCATTTGAGTCCCACAAACTTTCTACGGCGTCCTGCGCACTCCCACTTGGGTCCTGCACACTTTCTACGGTGTCCGGCGCACTCTACCTAGGGTCTCGCACACTTTCTACGGCGTCCTGCGCACTTCCACATGGGTCCCGCACACTTTCTTCGGCGTCCGGCGCAATCGTATTTGGGTCCCTCAAACTTTCTACGGCGTCCTGCGCACTTCCACTCGGGTCCCGCACACTTTCTACGGCGTCCTGCGCACTCCCACTTGGGTCCTGCACACTTTCTACGCCGTCCTGCTCACTTCCACTTGGGTCCCGCACACTTTCTTCGGTGTCCGGCGCAATCGCATTTGGGTCCCACAAACTTTCTACGGCGTCCTGCGCACTTCCACTCGGGTCCCGCACACTTTCTACGGCGTCCGGCGCACTCTACCTTGGGTCCCGCGCACTTTCTACGGCGTCCTGCTCACTTCCACTTGGGTCCCGCACACTTTCTTCAGCGTCCGGCGCAATCGCATTTGAGTCGCACAAACTTTCTACGGCGTCCTGCGCACTCCCACTTGGGTCCTGCACACTTTCTACGGCTTTTTGCGAAATCCCACTTAGGACCCACACACTTTCTTCGGTGTCCGGCGCAATCGCATTTGGGTCCCGCACACTTTCTACGGCGTCCTGCGCACTCCCACTTGGGTCCTGCACAATTTCTACGGCTTTTGGCGAAATCCCACTTAGGACCCACACACCTTCTTCGGCGTCAGGCGCAATCGCATTTGGGTCCCACAAACTTTCTACGGCGTCCTGCGCACTTCCACTCGGGTCCCGCACACTTTCTACGGCGTCCTGCGCACTCCCACTTAGGTCCTGCACACTTTCTACGGCGTCCGGCGCACTCTACCTTGGGTCCCGCGCACTTTCTACGGCGTCCTGCGCACTTCCACTCGGGTCCCGCACACTTTCTACGGCGTCCTGCGCACTCCCACTTGGGTCCTGCACACGTTATATGGTGTCCGGCGCACTCTACCTTGGGTCCCGCACACTTTCTACGGCGTCCCGCGCACTTCCACAGTGGTCCCGCACACTTTCTTCAGCGTCCGGCGCAATCGCATTTGAGTCCCACAAACTTTCTACGGCGTCCTGCGCACTCCCACTTGGGTCCTGCACACTTACTCCGGCGTCTGGTGCACTATCACTGGGTCCCGCACACTCTCTACGGCTTTTTGCGAAATCCCACTTAGGACCCACACACTTTCTACGGCGTTCTGCGCGCTCTTGAGCCCGTACCCGTAAGGTCGCCCGTCTTGAAAGTCAAGCCGAATAAACGGTCAAACAAACACACAGAGAAACGCACACATACATAGCTACATGCACACACGCACGCACACACAAATTTACCAAAATATATATAGTAGGATTTATTATTTATTAGAATGCACTCTAAGGTGCGTCGAAAAAAAAACAATATGTATAACAAACAAATCAAACAAATGCAGTGTCGAGAACAGAAAAATAAAAAAATTAATATTCAACCAGATTGACTAAAACAAGAAGCTTAAAACAAACTAAGCTTCTCGCCCGCAAAAACAGTGCTTCTATTTGAAAGATCTGACGTTTTGATTATAAGCTCGTCGAAAATCAGTGGCCAATCACTTCGAGAAAACATTGTGTTGAGTAAGATCCGTAGCAGCCAACAGTTTTGGGGTTCTAAAAGGGATGGCTAATTGAGGAAATAAATAGAAACAAATAGAGCAATCGAGATTTATTTTTCTGTTACTTTTCAAGCAGCATGAATGAGAGCTTTCGTTGACACTCTCGTTAACATCACTTCCGCCCAAGCAGAGGGTTTGACCAGATTTTGACCATTGAGCAGCTGTCTGTAGGATAACCCTACCGAGATCCAGCGCAACTGGTAGGAGACCATTCACGAGCGGATGCGGAGGCACCTCTTTGATCTAAATACGAACTCATGGCACTGACTCGGGTGTGCCTACAGTATAAGCTATCACACTGGTCAAAATGGTCATGGCGGATTGACGTGACACGAGAACATGAACGATAACCTCATTCATCGCACAGAAGCACAGCACTGCTGAAAAGGGCTCTGACATAGACCTGCATTCGAAATTCAACCATTGAAACTGTTGCTGAGGCATCTTTTGGATAAGGATAGAATTGAGTGTAATGGTTTTGGAATGCCCGCATTGCATTGGCTACTGGAAGGATAATGGACTGCTTAGGGAAAAATAAGGTATTCAAACCATGGCTCACGAATATCCTACTTGAACAATAGCAGACCTTGAATTCATTAGAAACACGTTTTTTTCAGTTTGGAGGGCACCATAGAATCATACTTCAGTAAATACAAAAGGCACATAACACAAGCCATGCAGGGCTAAAAATCAAGAAAATCCACGAAGTGTCATAAAGTAGGATCATGGAAAGCCGCTTTACATCCAACGGCAAGGTTTAGCCAAGCAGTCGTTACCATTGCAAAGGGCCACTACAAGTCCTGGATTCTGAGAACTGAAAGCATATCAATTTTTCTCAGCCTGCTACAGAAAATTTCACTGTTGAATGACTCTAGAATGCTAGGTGGTAGTAATTCTAACCACCTAGCGCATCTATAGAATAAGTAGTTTGAGATTTTTGACTGGTTCTTTCTATGGACTTTAGGACAATGCAGTGTAAACAAACCAGTTCGTCCCCTACAAGGCCTAAATATCCAGTACTTGCTTGGTTTGAGTTTGAACTCACATTTAAGAATTTTGAAACAGAAAACCAAATCGTTAAACACGCGACGATAAAGCAGACTTTTCAGACTAAACTTTGCCTTTCTTTCTTCATAACTTAGCATAGCCCGAGGGTAGTCGGGATTCGGAAAACATCGATACATCAAAATTTTAGTGAAAGTCTGTTGCACTTTTTCAAGCTTCATTTGTAGTTTTCTTGTATGGGGACTCCAAATTTGCGAACCGTATTCCAAAACTGGTACGACATATGCTTTGTAAAGTTTGATCAAAATACTAAAGTCATTGCACTTTATGTTTCTGTAAATTGTAAACATGACTGAAAAAGCCTTTCGAACGATCGTGTTTATATGTGTTTCAAAATTCAAGCTGGAGTTGACTATAATTCCCAAATCGCGAACCTCTTGTGGCTCTCCTGATCGTGATCGATTGCTCAATGCTCTGCGAGCAGATGGAGTCCCGGAAAAGTATGTTCGGTTAATCGAGGACATGAACAAAGGAACAACAGCAGCAGTTCGTACCCCTGTCGGATTTACGTCAGCTTTCGAGGTGAAAACAGGAGTAAGGCAAGGAGCCGTTGCAGGACCTTTTCTTTTCAACTTCGCCGTTGATGACATCATGCGTAGAGTTGCAGAACAGTGTCCTGCGGATGTGATCCTAACACCATCAGGACGCTCCTTGTCGACCTGGAGTACGCCGACGACATTGTGTTATTCGCTGAAAACAACGCAAAACTGCAAAGGATTGTGAACCCTCGTTTCGAAGTATGCCGCAGCCTATGGACTTCGTCTTCTTCCCGACAAATGCAAGCAGATGTGGGTCTCTCAGGAGGCCTTCAACGGGAGTTTGTGTGGACGGACAACGTATCGAACTGGTGGACGATTTCTGTTATTTGGGCTGTTTGCTGAAGAACGATGGTAGTTATGCAGCGGATATTCGACAACGATGTGCAGCTTCGTCTGCATTCAATTCTCTAACCAAGTGTTTGTGGTCTACCACCATCGCGAAGGAAGTCAAGTTGCGCGTCTACCTATCCGCTATTCGCCCTATCATGATGTACGGATCGGAGACGTGGGCAGCACCGAAGACGCAGATGGAAAGGTTGGATTGCACGGAGAGGAAGCTTTTAAGGCGTTTGCTTGGATATTTCTGGCCGCGTGTATGTCATAACGAAGACCTTTACAAGGAAATCGACGCACTACATCAACGCTTGACACGAGGGAGGTTCCAGCATCTCCTAACGCCATCTCAAGCAGCAATGGAAAGTCGACTTCGACTGCTCGGGCATATACTAAGAAGAACGCCGGATCGTCTCGTACAACACGCTTTAAGAATGCTTCCAAATCCTGTCTGGAAACGGCCACCTGGGCGTAGGCGAAAGTTCTGGACGGATGTGGTTAAAGAGGATTTGAAGTCACTCGGCATCGAAAGACAGTTCAGGCGCGATGTTTCGTTTCGCAGGAAATGGAAGAGTGACAGCTGGATGGAATGTGTTCAAATTGTGGCTGAAGACCGTAGAAAATTGGACACGGCTGACTACTAGGACGGCACACCTCGGTGAAGATGCGGAATGACCGCGTCAGGCGAAAGCCAACCGATTAAGTCAAGTAAGTCACTGTTGGTGGATTGCCTATCAAGTAAACCACACACGTCACTGACGGTGAAGATTACCCAGTAACCTTGCGTTCCAAGAAAAGGCCAAATACAGGGGGCCTGAAAATACAGGCGGAGCCAAAATTGCTACTCCTGTAATGGCATTGTGGGTCGTTTTTGACGCTTCAAAATGCGTAGGCATTGTAATCTTAGCCATACCATTCTATTTCCGTAGTTATCCTAATCACGTTTACGAGCGTGTATGCTGCCTTTAAAGCTGCTCATCAAATTACTTTGTGATGAGAGCATGCACAGAATCGGGACTTGCTGCTCCTGTTTGTTGGTATAGACTTCTCTTCTAGACTCGCATTTGAATTTCGCTGTTCAGAATGTCCTGGCTGCCTCCATTCCATATTTCCGAGCCATGTTCATGACAGAGATGTTGGAAGCAAGCCGATCTGAGGTTGAACTCAAAGGTGAGTCGTACAAGAAATTATCTATGCCCTACTGTATTCATATACCATTTTTAGGTATCGACTATGATGCACTTGAACAGCTTGTCACATTCGCTTACTGCGGGGAAATGAGTATCTCGCCCGAAAATGTGCAGTCCGTTATCATTGCAGCGGATTTGCTGCAGATGGTCAGTACCTAATTTAGTTGGGAAAATCTGAAAATGAATACAATTCATCTACCCAATCGCGATCAGCCCGCGAAGTGCACGCTGATTGCGAAAGCGTGCTGCGGCTCGGTAGCGTGCTGCATCGCAGCGAAAAAAGGCAAAACCGCCCAGGGGAGCCCCCATCTCTGTCTGAGGATCCTCGCAACGCCGCAGCACGCTTTCACAATCAGCGTGCACTTTGCGGACTGAACGCGATTGCGTAGATGAACTGTATGTTTCTGCTCAGCAAACCACTCTTTACCTGTATTCTCCACTGCTTTTTTTTCAGTCGAGCGCAATTGCTACACAATGTGACGAGTACCTGCAGAAGCGTCTGCATTGGTCAAATGCCCTAGTGATGCGATCATTTTGTTTAGCCCTCGCTTGCAGGTTTGCGTGCAGCTTCCATACATTATCTAGAGATGGCTACTTATTCTCGATATCTTCAGAGATTTCTTCAAATCCACTATCTCAGCTGCCAGTCGATGTGTGCAAAAGAATCTTGCCGCGGTTTCTCTCAGTGAGAAATTTAGTCAACTCTCCATTGAAGATGTTGTAGAACTGCTAAATGAGGATGGACTACATGTAGAATCAGAGGAAATTGTTTTCGAAGTGGCAATTCGATGGATTCAGTATGATTTAGGGGAACGCAGAACGCACGTCCCGAGGTATAAAATCCTACTGCAAATCGTATGTATAAAGACTAGGGCGATCGAAGTTGTTTCCGAGGTCGGATTGACCTTAGGCTGTAGTTATACACCAGCGGCATGAAAACGTCCCACGATGACGTTGCTGCCGCTTGCCGCGTGGATCAGGGAGTCGTCTGCAATGTTGCGTCTTTGACGTCCTTGGCGCAATATTGCGGACCGAAAGTTTCCGGGCGTTACAAAGTTGTTTTTTTTATATTTCAAGCTTCTATCACTTGTTCAGAAAGTCACTGTAAATCTATTGCTCCTGTCATACCAGTGCCCGTCATGTCGTTTCGGTGGAATTTTGAGGAGTTTAGATCTGAAAAATAATCAGCTGATGGAAATTGGCGAATTTCCAACGGGGTAGGTCCCGCAAGGATACAGTATGCAATGCCTTGGCGTGTATAACTGCTTGGTGCGGGCTTTCAGTGCGTTTTCCTGGGACAATTACTTCTTTTGGCATGACTCAGCACAGTTAGGACCCACCAAGTGATAGTTGTCTTGCTATTTCCGCAGCGTCCCGCTGGTGTTTAACTACGGCCTTGCGCTGTTCAGTGGTCACACATAGATAGCCTTTTACCTTTGCTCAGTCCAGACGTCATATTAGATGGACCCCACTTTTTTTTGAGCTTACCTTCTATATTAACTCATTTTGAGACTTCTGGCGTGTGTTCGTCTAAATCAGTTGACTCCTTCATTTCTCCTCAACGGAGTTGCTGGTCATCAATTGGTCAAAGGCGCTCATGAATGCAGAGATCTGGTTAGTTCACAATCGTGTTTAAAGAATGAGACGATGGTTTCAAGTTCTTCATTCTTTCCTTTATTTCATAGGTGGATGAGGCTAACAAGTATCACCTGATTCCGGAACAGCGAGATCAATTGTGCTCTTTTCGAACCCATGCCAGACGTTGCTTCGAGAAAGGACGAATCTTCGTATTCGGTAGGGCAATTCTTTTCTGAGCATTGAAGTATGCCCGTATTCCATCTCTATAAGGGGCGAAACCGCAGGTGGAGTCAATCTCTCAACAGTGGAGATGTATACCCCTTCGACAGAGCGTTGGTCGCCAGTTCGCTCGATGAGGAGTTCTCGTTATTGGGCAGGGATAGCTATTCTCGGTCACAAGGTGAGTTTCCTCACTAATGAACAGAGCTTAGCATAAGGAGTTTCCGCTTCCTTTCCCATGCCCCTATTTTCTGGGCTCTGTCGCTTCTATTCTATTTCCGGTTTCTTTTTATCTATAGGCAGAAAAAAATACATACTATTCTTTTAACCTCTTTGAAACCCCTTTCACGTTGTGGAGGAAGGCGGCATTTAGCGAAATTGAATTTGTCAGTTACTACAGCGTCAACTGGAAAACTAGAGTTTGAGCTGAGACTTCCTAGCGATCTGAATGAGCAGGACTATTTCCTAGAGCGGCAACTATGAAACGCCATTTCTGATTGTTTTATGCGTAGACTCGAAGCTCGACTGCCCACTTATCCTCCTTATTGCGACGTTTCGATGAACTTTGGATAAAAACTATTGTATCAAAAGTCTCCGTAGGCGCGCGCAAAAGTTCCTCAATCTATCAAATTTCAGATTTTCAGTTTTTTTTTGTGAAACTGACCACGTTTTACCATTTATACTTTTCGAGCGACTCTAGAATACTAAAGGTCAAAATATCAGGGGTGCTAGAATGTTCTGCACCAAACATAGGTCAGCAAATTTTCCCTCGTCGATCTGTGATCGATGGATCAAGTGTGGTATGTCATTATAGATCAATACTTTTCTCCTCTCTGATAGTGTTTATCGCTGCACGAGAAAAACATTTTCTGTAATATCATCATTTTACAACTACTTTGGATCAGTTAATTTCATAGTTGTGTATTATGGAGAAGGTCTCCTCTAATGATTCTCACTTTTTTTGCATTCTCAGAAGTTTCGAATCAAGTTACTTGCGAGAAATCCGGGCAAAATCAAGTAACTTGTGGCTTATCTGAGTTTTTTTAAGTTACTTGCGAGGTTGGGACTCAAAGTAACTTACATAGGCACAACCATGATTTTTTACTTTTGAACCTCGCAAGTAACTTACATTGGCCCGTCCATCCTTGCGAGTGGATGGTCACGTCGTAACTTGCTTAACACGTGTACAGCCGGTATATGAGGCGCCTCACCTCACTCGAGCCCTCATTCGGCATTGTGATACCGGCCATGGAAGGCGACTTCGAGTCGCTCTCCGGAGGCCAGCTTATTTTTGACCGCTGGGGGACAGGTGTATCCTCTCGGCTGGAGGGGGGGGGGCGGTTTTCGCCGCGGTCTTCGGGGAGGTTGGGTCCTCGCCGTAGACCTTGGCGAAAATTAGGTCCTTGTAGTGGACACAGGCGGGGCTGTCTCTGCCGTGGACGTTGTCGCACACCAATGTCACCTGCATCTGAGAAGTAAGTTAAATGTTACTTCGTGTAAGTTATTTGTATACTAGAGGTAAGTTACTTGTGACATAAAAGTAAGTTACTTGCGACATTATGTAAGTTACTTGTGACATAGAAGTAAGTTACATGAAGACTTCACGTACTTACTCAAAAGTAACATTTAACTTGATTCAAAACTTCTGAGTCCTTGAACTGTGATAGTTAATTGACAAAATGATAATGATTAGACAAAACATTTTTCAAAATACTCGAATATGAAATGGGATGCACCAAAGTTTGTATACTCATGCTACGATGAAAAATTTTGTTCAACAAACTATTCCGAAAAAAGTGAAATTCGCTCGATGAAGAGTTTCGACGGAGCCGTTTCGGCATTGAACTCTAGTAATCACTGTTTGAAATTTTCCATGCGCTTAGAGGCATCATACGCGCTGATAACCACTGACCGTTTTTTGAGTTTGAATCATTGGCTGGGCCCGCCTGCGACCCATGGGTAGAGTTTGTCGGGTCACCGTCGCATCATTGGGAAGATATGGGAGATCGAATGCCTTGAATTCCACCAAAAGAGGCCAGCCTTCCGACAGCCATGTGGCCTCAAATGAGAAAAGAAGGTAGCTTATCAACAAATGATACATCGACTTCCACTCATTTACGCGATATAGCTTGTTGGGAAGCTTCTTTCTTTTTCCTTTTATGCCACATGGCTGTCAGAAGGCCGGCCTCTTTTGGTGGAATTCGAGGCATTCGATCGCCCATATCTTCCGAATGATGCGTCGGTGACCCGAGAAACTCTACCCACGTCTTAGGCGGGCCCAACCAATGATTCAAACTCAAAAAAACGGTGAGTGGTTTTCAGCGCGTACGATGCCTTTAAAGGCAGTGTTCACGATAGTCTTCAATTTTGAGATTATTCGCTATATTGATTGATTGGCCCCCGGGTAGAACTAAAATGACGTAGAAATTGAGAAAAGCGCACCAGAAGTACACGAAATCCTCAAGTATCGCCCCGCCTCTCAAGCATCACAGGAAGTATTTGTTGTGACAATGAAATCTTTGTGGACCAGTCCTCTGCAATTCTCTACTCTCTATTGCTCCGCTCTTTCCTTAGGGCCCTAACTAATCCTGCTTTGCATAAAATATTCTTCTAATTTCGATTGACAGAACTTTCCACCGGTGACAACCACCATGAACATGTTCATCCAACCAGACAACTAGTCCAGGCCAGAGAATAATGTCACTTAAATAAGACGTTTGAGTATGTTTCTTGCCGTTTCTTCGTAATTTTGGTAACACTTGGAGGCGAACGCATTGTTTCATGTGAAAACCTCGGGGACGAAAATCATCGTGAACACGGCCTTTGATTGAAGGCAGCGTTCACGATGATCATCATCGGTGACTTTCCACGGTAAAATGATAGGCGAGAAGGATTATATGCTACAACTGCCGAAAAAACGGCAGAAATCGAGCCAGGAATGGCAAAATAAAGGCTGGAAGTAAGCGTTTTCGTGTTACAGGACCGCCCCTTGCCCCGTTTCCGCCCCATCGAAGTCAAGAAAGAGCTAATAAGTGATTCCTTACCTTCAAATGCCTTCATAGCGGGTAAATTCTCCACGATCAAAAATCAGCGTAAACAAGGGAGGGCCTATTCTGGCTCGAAAACGCGGCTTTCGCGTTCTTTTTAAGCATGCCTTGCTATATAGGGCACCGGACCATCGGTAAACCGTGGAGGTATTGTAAGTGAAGTTCATCGTTAACACTGCACTCAATTTCGAGATTATCTACTAGATCGATTGCTTGGTCCCCGAGTAGAGCCGAAATACGAAAAAAAGGGAAAACCGCACCACATGTACATGACAAGCTGTACTCTCATCCCGCCTCTTCACTCTCCTTGGAACTGTTTGTCGTAACGATGAAATCCTTTGTGGACCCGTCCTTTGAATCTCGCTACTCTCTTTTGCTCCTTTCTAACCTTCAAACACTAATTAATACTGTTTCGCCTGAAACATTCTTCCATTTTTGATTAGCCCCATTTCCTACTGGTGACAACCACCGTGAACATGTTCGTCCAACCGGACACCTAGTCCAGACAAGGCAATAATCTCACTGAAATAAGGCATTTTATTGCGTTTTTCGGCATTTCTTCGTGATTATTTTAACACTCGGTGGCTAACGCATTGTTTCAAAGACAAGGTTCTCGATAAAACCGGTTGTTTTGCTATCCTAGTGGAAAGGTAGATCTGGCAATCACAATAGTGAAACTAAGTAAAAAATTGGAGAAAAAATGCTTAGGAACAAGTTATTGCTTGGTGTCCTCCAGCCCTCAATTATCGAGACTTCTATAAAGGCTTGTTTTGCCGTCTTTTATTTTCTTCTAAAGCAATTGTTGAGCACTTTCTGAGACTACTGGCTGCTTTGAGAGCAAAATAAGAGAAGGATAAACAAGCATTCATGAAAATGTCGCTAATTGGGGGGGCGACACCATAAATTAGCCGCCCTGGCTTGTTTTTGTGCGTTTCTCCTGCAAACTTTCACTTTTTTCACTTAATTTTAGTTTTGTAATTACCTGCACCTACATTTTTTGAAGTTAGTTCAAAAGTCGTTTTTATCGCGAACCCTGCCTTTAAGTCGGAAAATCGGGAACGACAATCACTGTGAACACGGCCTTTAAAGGCAACATCAATGACCAAAACCAGGTCTGATTTCCTGAAAAAATACTCGGCTGGAGGGGGGGGGGCGTAATAACTATAACGTTGCAAAACCTGGGCAAAACTGTCTCGAATGGCCCCTTTAGGGCTTCAAAGTTTGAATACCGTCCAGTCGCTACGCCCCATCCCATTTGCATGTTATCCACGGATTTGAGGGTGTGGCGAGTGGACAGTCCAGCCCAACTTCGGGGCACTATGTGGCCATTTTGGGCCCTTTTTTGGTTTTCCCGACGTTGTAGTCCTGTTAGGCCCCCAACTGCCTCATTTTGCATTTAGTCGAGGAACCATACTTGGATTTAATCGTGGACACTGCCTTTCCGTAGCCCTGGTAGATATTCAGAAAGAAAAGAGTGGCAAAAATCTAGATAATTTCAGAACCCTGGAATTCCTCTACGTTTTGAAAAAAGTTTCGAAGCAGCTCAAGTTTTTCGGGTAGCGATCAACGCTAGTCAACAGAAGATGCGTTGTATTTTCGAATAGTGTACCACACCTTATTGAAGGATCAAGGACAGACATGGGAAAATTCGCTGAATTCCATTCGGTGCAGAACCTTTGGACCAACCTAAAAGTATTACGATAAACATCTTGTTCGACAATTTCAATCTTAGTAGTCGCGCCATTTTCTTCTGAATCCACGAAAATAGAAGGAATCTTTTTTTTCAAAAAAAATACTGTTATTTCACAATTGTAATTTTTCCTAATCATCCTTATTGTTACACTATTTATTTGGATTCTTTTCTTAATTTGTATTCTTAGTTAATATTCCATTTTCACTATAATAGTTCATCAATTTCGTAATTAGTAAACTGCAAATGAAGAAAAAACTATGCCAACTCTATGTTTCATGTAAATATCGTTTTTTTGTTCGTCTACCGTTTTCGTTTCGGAATTGCCGGAATTTTCAGCCACTTTCTTCCGTTTCCGTCTACAAAATAGTGTATAAAGTTTAGCAGAGCCTTGCTGGTGAGACGAAACCTCTACTTTCGAAAAATTCGAGTTTGTTTTTGTTCTTTTCTAGATTTATGTTATCGGAGGATTCGGCGGTAAGCATGAAAAAAAAACTGTGGAGTCATACGACTGCAGAAATGATGAATGGTCTGAGGTAGGGATTTTTAGCGTATGGCGACTCCACTAAATACCCATTGTTCCTAATTTCCAGGTGGCTCCGTTGATAGAAGATCGTCCATGGACTGCTGCGGGGACATTGAATAATAAATTGTACGCCTGCGGCGGTGGTTTCACTGCCGTTGCGTCAGTTGAGGTTAGGCTAACGTTCCTACTGTCAGCTCCTCCTTGCTACAAAACCGCTGCTATCCAAGGGAAAAAGGGGGCGAAGTTGCCAAAGTGGGCAGCTAAAGCGTCTTCCGGCCACAACTCGCCTCAAATCGCTCTATTTTCATTTTTGAAAGCACCAAAATGTTCATCGTGCAGCAATCTATCCAAATAAATAGAATAATTCAGGATTTTCCCAGTGGAAACCTCTTTTTGAGATAGTTAGATAGGAATTTGATAATGTTATCACGAGATAACGAGCCCGTTCGGTCAAAAACAATTGTAAGCGATCTCTAGCATTGTCAAAATGAAAATAAACATTTTCACATGATTGATTGGATCACGACAGGCTGAACATTTTGGCTTTTCAGAAATTCAAAATGGAGCACTTTGAAGCGAGTTGTGGTGAAAAGACGCTTTAGTTGCCCACATCGGCGATTTCGTCCTTTTTCCCTTGGATAGCAGCGGTATTTTATCTTATCCAACTAATTATCCATGTTGAGGTATGTAGTGATTCCAGGTGTTTTGTCCGGAGAAGAATGAATGGAAGCCTGGAGTATCAATGAAGGAGAAGCGAGCATTTGCGGCTGCTGCGGTGCTTGGCGGATACTTGTACGGTAAGCACATGAATAATCCTCGACTTTTGGAAACAGAGACAGCATTGGCCCCTATGAGGCTGCTCGAAATCAAAGGAATCATCTTTAGATATCAACACGTGCTTTTCTGCTACATGGAGTCTGGCCTTTCTCTCGCACTCTAGAAACGAGTTGTGTTCGTTCTTCAAAAAGCACATATGAGAACAAAAGGTTCAGTGAAAAAACTAGTAAAATATAAATAATAGTGAGACGGGAAGGGACTGTCTGCGAAAAAAGGTGTTCAATATTTTAGCGAAACCAAAAAGTTAAGTTAATTTTTCCTATTGAAAAATCGGAACACTCATTCGGTGGAAGTTGCCGCAACAGTAACGGGCAAGCCTCCTGCAGGCACTGAAGCGGCACTTGACCGGCAATGTCGCGGTAGCGGCAATGCCGTGCCGGCTCCGCGATTGGTCGGTGTTTCTTCACGAAAATAGGGCGAACTGCGAGTACATCGAGTAAAATTATTGTTTAGTTATAATACGACTAGGCGGGGTCGACAAATAAAATAGCGCACCTGCGGCAGTTACCTCCTTTGTCTGATAGGGACAAAGGGTTTTCCGGGAACTGTGACCAAGGAGATATGGACTTCAAACTTGAGTAATTGAACCGGCGACAATCTCGTTTTACCACACAGGACAAGGCATCTTAGTCGACTCGGGTTTGCTGTTGAATCCTCGCGCAGCCAAAGCGGTTTTAACAGGGGACCGTTGCGGTAATGTCGCGGCAATGTCGAGGCTCAAGCACTACAACTGATTCGCCTTGGCACAGTCGAGGGTTGCGGTACTTTCTCTGCACTGTCGCGGCAAGTGTGCGCTATTTACTGTGAACTAATCGTTAAATTTTTTTGAGTCTTGAGACACTCCGTTTTCAAAGCTTTCCTTTTTTGAAAAGTTTGTCTTCTTTTTAGTTACCACAGAAAAATACCTACCCAAATTTTACCCAAATACCCAAATTACTCGTTATCAATATTGGATATTCAGGATAACCAGTAAAATTGATTTAATACCTCGCATCATCTGGTTGTTTTGTATCGTTTTTTTCTACATGTTCGATATTTGACACCTCAACTCCTCTGCTCATAAACCTCAGATGGTTGTCCTTTGCGTAAAGGCAGGGTATCGATAAAACCGGTTGTTGTGCTGTCCTCATGAAAAAGTAGATCTGGCCATCCCATGGCGTTGGAATAAGTCAAAAATTTGGAGGAAAAACGCTCAGGAACAAGTTACTGCTTGATGTCTTCCTGCCCCCAATTATTGAGATTTCTATGAAAGCCTGTTTTGCCGTCTTCTATTTCCATTCTGAAGTAATTGCTGAGCATTTTTAGAGACTACGAGCTACTTTAAGAGCAAAATCAAAAAGGATATTGTTTTTGTGCGTTTTCCCGCAATTTTTCTCTTTTTTTCACTTATTTTTTTGTAACTATCAGACCTATATTTTCATGAAAAGAGCTCAAAAATGGTTTTTATCGTTAACCCTGCTTTTAAGGGCAGTGTTCACGATAATCTTCAATTTTGAGATTATTTACCCAAATTGTTCGGCCCCCGGGTAGAACTGAAATGACCAATAAATCAAGAAAAACGCATCAAAATTACACGAAATTCTTCACTCTCACCCCGAATTCTTACTCTGACAAAAACTGTTCGCTGTGACAACGAATTCTTTTGTGCACCCGTTGCAATTATCTGCTTTCCGTTGCTCCGATCTTCGCTTCGGACCCTAATCAATACTGTTTTGCCTAAAATATTCTTCAATTTTCGATTAGCCCCATTTTTCCACCGGTGACAACCACCGTGAACATGTTTTTGTCCAACCGGACAACTAGTCCAGGCCAGAGAATAATGCCTCTGAAATAAGGCGTTTTAGTGCATTTCTTCGTAATTTCGGTAACCGTTGGTGGCCAACACAATATTTTGAGTGGAAAACTCGAGAACGGAAATCACCGTGAACACTGTCCTCAAACGAATTGCTGAGAGATCTATTTAAATCATTCTTCAAGAAGTTATACATCGAATAATTTACGATTTTGTCATTGATAGTGGGAAAATCGAACTCAGGCTACTTCAATTGCTCCTTGCCTAAATAAATTCCTTCAAATTTGATTTCAGTAATGGGCGGTTCTGATGGAGAGTTTTTCCTTTCCTCGGTTGAGCGTTTCTGTCCCAACAAGGGACAATGGGAAGCGATGCCTTCAATGCTGACCAAACGAGGTGATTTCGGAGCGACCACGTTGAATGGGAAGATTTACGTAGCCGGAGGGTGGTAAGTGAGAAAACTTTCTTCAGAGGCTATTTTCAGATACGAGCGTGCTCTTTCAATTTTGAAAGGAGGGCTTCTAGTCCTTAAAACGTTAATTCATGGCGAATTCCCACCTTCTTAAACTGGGAAGACTTATTTTGCATAAGGGTGTCCCGAAAACTTCTCAGGACTGGGAACGGGGAAAGTTGCTATCACTACATAAGTGTATTTTCCATTTCAGAGCTACGGGGGGAGAAAATATTTAGGTATTATTAATCTTTTAGAAGGTATTCATGCGGGTTTTTGCGTAATTCGGTTTTTTTTTGCCACCGAACGGCTTACCGAATGATTCATACATTGTTTTTTTTAGGAGTCAAAATTTGCTTTATTCACTTTCTTTTCCTTGCTTTCTTTTTTTCATTCTACAAAACCTTCAGTTTCTACCACAGTCGAACCTGTGTTTTTTAAATTTTAAAGAGAAAAAAGGATAATCAGAAGAGTGCGAACTGATGGCTAAGAAAGCGCAGTTAAAGGAAGTGCAGAAACTCAAAGCTGGCTGTTTAGCTATTGTTACATTGATGTGTATTTCGTTAGTTTAAGAAAAAAATTTATAGGCCGGGCACTTCGAATACAGTTGAGTGTTTTGATCCAGCTACGATGCTTTGGTCTCAAGTAACTCCGATGAATACTCCACGCAAAAGTTTTTCACTAGTTTCCTGTGGAAATGCGATCTACGCTATTGGAGGGTTTGTCCACGATCTTGATCTCTTCAAGTAAACTACTGTTTCTAAGTCTTCCAGCTATGACGGAAAGGAACCCGTTTCTACAGTGGAAATGTATCGAGAAGAGACTAATAAGTGGGAATACACAACTCCGATGGGAACTGCAAGAGAATGGCATTGTGCGGCCGTGATCGAGACGAACAATTGAATAGGTTTGATAGGAAGCATCACCAGTACAAGTATTGCAGAACGATTTTCGGTGAGCTTCCGACTTAGTTTCTGAAAGTTTGCTTATTAAATTATATTCGAATTTTTGGTACTGTAAACTTTGGAGTGAGTCAGGTACAAAGTTGTAGAAAATCGCTGTTGTCGCACTCCACGCGAAAGTAATCGTGCTGAGACGAAGATTATTTATGCCGGAAACTGTGGTCCCATCATGATTTTGCTTACACTGCGTATCGCTGCAGCCGTTCTCCGCAATTGCAGACCGGGATCTCACTCCCATAGGGACAGTACATACCCATGGATCATGAGCTGACACACTAAAATGAGTGTATAAGTAATTAATTCGTTCCCATTTATGACGATTTCGAGAAATAACCAATAGCCTGTGGAAAAGAAAATATAAAGAAGGATTCCCCTTGAAAGCCACTCACTTCTGATTTGTCCAAGCAACACAACCCTTGAAGGAGTACGCTTCTACCAAAGAAGAATCGGCAAGTGGTCGAATTATTATGCAGCTGCGATGTATACGAGTTCAAGTTACTGTTATTGAAAGCGTCGGCGAACTTTCAGACGCAAGCACGCGAGACATCGCGTAGTCTAACTTCCTATCTGTCTGTAGTCTGGGGGTTCTAGTGCAAACTACAATGCAGCTCAGTTTATAGCAAAAGAGTAAACCGCAAGGGAGAGGAAAACTCATGTTATCGTGTGAAAAGCATCCTTCGATCCGGTTCTGTATGATCACGATGAAACGAAATGTCGAAAGCCTTGCTACTCAGAGAGTCTGGGGGTCCTATTCGGCCACGATAGGCTTTCCATTCGACTACAGAGTTGTTGGACGACGATACGGCCACGTACTCTCCGTGCGCCACGTGGCCCAATCGTCGTCCAAGGAGAAGCACGTGCCGCCAATCATAACCGTTTCACTCGGCCACGATACGCTTTTGATTCGACTAAGATGAGTTTGGGTGACGAAAGAGCCACAATGCCCATGATTGAACACGTTGATCGATCATTTCAGAACTGACTCGGCGCATATCAGACGCACAGCACGTATATAAGGAGCCCGATCCAGAAGAGAGCGCAGTGCGCCTTTCAGGGCCGGCCGCTCCTGGAAGGTGACTACGAGTCACTTTACGGAAGATTTTCGAACCGCTAAGGTGTCTCCTCCACGGTCCTCAGCGAGGGGAGCTCCCTCGCTGTCGACCGTGGCGAGGGTGATGTCCCTGTCGCGGACTGCTGTGGAGGTGATCCCCTACTGCTGTCCTTGACTTGGACCGTACCCTTAATGGTGGGAGACCCGCTCACCTAAGGTGTGGGAGCCTTCCCCCAGCGCCACGTAGTCCTATCGAACAGGCCACGAGCTGCTGCTTGGGAAACAGGGTGCGGCAAAAGTTTCGCCTCGCTGCGCCACGTAGTCTTATCGAACAGGCCATGTGCTGCAGCGTGGGAAATGGTGGTGCGGCAAGGGTTTTGTTTCTCTGCGCCACGTAGTCCTATCGAACAGGCTACGTGCTCCTCGGAGCAGCACGTGCTGCTGCAAAAGTTCCTTTCAACTCGACTAGGTATCCGATTAGAAAGCCTATCGTGGCCGAATCGGACACCCAGACTCTTTCAGTAAGAGCACCTTGCCGTTCTCGTTTTGGTCCCTCTATCGCTTTTCTTCTGCATTCATCACAAGGACAATTTTTCGAACAACTCAAACTTTTTCCTTAATAATAATTGAAATTCCAGCACTATGGCGACGTGATCAGCTGAATGCTCTATCTTGTCGTGCATGCCACTCAAAGATCTTTCTTTGTCCGAATATCCAGAACGATGAGTATGATGATAAGTCGTTAATTTGCCTTAAGTATTCTTCCTTTGTAACCTCTGTTCACAGTATTCTGAGCAACGGTATACGGCAGCCTTATTGTGTTGTCAATTTGATGCTCGTTAACCGAAATCATTTTTCATTTCGCTTGGAACTGTACTTTTTTTGTTGCGCATTGCACCGATGTTTCTCGGTATTTGTTTGAAATAGCAAGGGTCGTTCATATCGAAACAGAGTTTCACACATTTGTTGGACCGATGTATCGATTGTGGCTCCCCTATTGTGTAAACTATTGATTTTCCAGATGTTTATGTTTAAAAATAGTAGTTAAAGACAATATCCAATAAATCTTAGCCTTCCAAACACTTCACTGTGGAAAGGAGTGATTTGGTGGAAGAGAACAAGATTCTGTTTTAACAGTTTTGAATGTACATATTTTTGATATTATTGAAAAGGAGTATTTAGATGGAAGTCTCAGTTTTCATGCTGGGTCTTGGAGAACGTTCAGCATTTCTGAAATGTTGCACAGCTTCACGAAAGAGCAGAACGGTTGGGACAAGTGTGTCAGGACGCTGTGTAGACGCGGTGTTTTCCAGCTCTGTAACATGTTGTTAGGTTGAGACCATTCATGCCTCGTCGTCTCGCATTTGACGCTCATCTCGTGCTTTCTATCATATGTAGTTAGGCTCGTAGCTTGCGTCCACAAGAAAAAAGATTTAAATCTCATCCGCGGCTGGCGCCGGCCCGCTAATCGGTTCAGGCCGAGAGCAGAGCGCAGCTGATCAGCTTACCATACCGCCAGCCGCCGGTGAGATTTAAACCGCCCGCGCTAGCAGCGAGTGAGATTCGAATGTTTTACCTTGAAGAAGGAAGCCACGGACCTACTCAGAAAAATCAAAACAAGTTACTTGTAATATAAATGTAACTTATTTTAATGTCTCAAGTAATTTACATTTATGTAACATGTATCATACATTTATATTACATGTAACTAAATTTATATTACATGTAAGTTACACTTATGTTACTAGTAACTCACATTTGAATTTTCACAATGGGTGGCCATCACGTGACGCAGACGACACGCGACGCAGAGAGCGCGTCCCAGACCACACACTACGCAAAAAAATGCTGTGCGGGGATTATCTTCTAGGCCGATTTAAGTTACTTGTGACCTATACTGTGCCATTAAAATTACATGTAACATATCGGAGGCGCACTGCACGCAGTATTCTCTCAGAAATCGAAAACAAGTTACTTGTAACACATCTAAGCTGATGTGCGGACAAATCGATATCGCGAATCGATAGATGAGGTGCCATGACTGTGACTCCTGACAAGCTCACTACTTACCCGACCGGCCTTTGTCGATTAATGGCAGCAGGGTCAAGCGGACTGTTGTTCCAGAACTACGCAGACCTTCGTCCCCTCCCCCTTCCTGGTGAACAAAGTTTTTGGAAAATGTCGAAAACTTTCACGTCCCCTCTAGGTGGGCTTTGAAATAGTCTGGTCTGCGAATTTTCAAAGAAACTGGTAACTTCAATTCAAATTTTCAGAATCAATACCACACTTCTTCTCAGTAAGCCTTTTCAGTAATGCCGAGCCTTGGATGTGTTTTTCATTTTTGCCCAAGATTTTCACGTCCCCCTCCCCATATTTCCAATTTTCGAAAAAAATTCTACGTCACCCCCGTTGTCCAGCGGGACACCAACCGCTTGACGCTGAATAGCAGACCCACGCTAGCACTCCAGTTTCCACAGCTGTAGTATTCCCGCGTAGATTTCGCGCTCCACGGCCACTTCGGTGTCGAAACACTCGATTTCTGAAATTTTAGCTCCCTTGCAAAAGTAACGATTTGGCAATGTCATTTAGAAGTCAAAAAAGTTTCAAAAATATCTTAAAAAGATATTTGGCGTAGAAAACTCTGGAGTATTTAAAAAGTTAGGAAATTGTGTGAAAAAACCACAGAACTTCGAGGGACTATGAACCGAAATGGAGGAGGCATGCATGAGACTTTGCGTTTCTTCTTCGATCAGGCAAACCCCACCAGACGTGGGTATTCTCGGAAGCCTATAAAAAGAGTTTGGGTGGTCGAATAATATATTAGACTTGAATTCCGCGATCGTTCCGCGACAGCTCCGGGCTCGATTACTCGCTGTTCCTCGGTGGTGTATGACGGGAGAATCGATGAACTAGCGCGGTACACTCTCGGTTTGAGGCTGGCAGAATCTCGCGATCGTTCCGCGATAGCCCCATGATAGTATCCAGGGCTGTGCGTTATAACGTTGACGTGTTAACGCATTCTCCGGTTAACGCGTTTTTTTGAGAAATAAAGATTAACCCTTAACGAAAAAGTTCTAAAATCACGTGAAAGGCACAGTCCAACCTCAGAATCAAGTTTCTGGTTTCCTGCTTATCTTGGAGAAAATTTCATTTTTTTATCACAAAAGTGTCTCCAGAATCGCTCAGAACTCACTACGAACGGAGTTATGGCCCCTCAAAGATTCTGAAATTGAACGGCGAGAATTTCGCGGACAAGTTGTCTCGAGCCTGTTTTTTCTTGTTATTCGCAGCTATTGTTTTAAAGCAGGTCACAAAATAAAGCCAGACCGAAAACAAATGGAAGAACGTAAATTTGGAACAAAATCGAGCGTGCTTCTCTTCAGTATTGAGGCCGGAAGCCTGCCGGTGGGCGTTACCGACTTTTTCTTCCATGGAGGCGAGGTCGACATTTTACCTGCTTTTTCTCGCTTTTTTGTGCGAATTGAGATTTCGTGCTTGGCAGGGTTGCCATACACGTCGGCTGGAGTATAACATCAAAAATTACCCCTGAGGTTGGACTGCACCCTTAATTTGAGTTCGTTAATTGCAGTGAAATTACGACACTGATAGAAATGCTTCAATGGCAAATTACAAACCTGGGCCTCTAGTGTGCACATATACAAAACCAATCCGAAGTGCGGTGAATGCCATAGATTATAGAGCTTTTGAGCAAGGTTTCAAGGATATCATTCCACGTATGTGAGCCAGTGTAGCACATCACTTGCCAACACGTTCCAGACACCCCTTCTGGAGACCTATCCTCTTTTCACGGCATCCTGTTTACAATTTTCCGGTCTGCAGTGCATCCTCCACATGCGCTTATCACTCTTTACACAGCGCACTCTGCACATGAAGCGCTACTCAGTTTCTACCACACGTCGCACGCTCTACATAAAGCGCTGCTGCTTTTCTACGACGCGACGCACGCAGCGCTAACCATTTTTCACGACGTCCTGCTGACGTCATCGGAACGCCCACCCACTTTCCACGACGTCTTCATCTGAAGAGCTAACTACCTACCACGACGTCCTGCTGACGTCATCCAAAGCCCTACCTTTTCCCCAAGACATCATCTGAAGGCCTACTTCTTTTCCACGAAATTCTGGCCACGTCATTTAAAGCCCTACCCACTTTCCACGACGTCCTGCTGACGTCATTTGAAAGTCAATTCTATTTTTTCTGAGACCTCTGATGATTTATCGGTTTTTGCTGTGGTCAGGCAATATTTTTTGAATTTTTCAACGAAATACAAAATTAACGTGTTAACGCATTAACGTGTTAAAGCGGTTTTGTTTCCGAAAATTAACGATTAACACTTAACGAAAAAAAGAATTTTCATTAACGCACACCCCTGCTAGTATCCTCTCGGCTCCTATCAGAAACCGAGGGGATTCTATCCGTGAACGATCGCGGGAAATTCTCTCAGAGGAATGCGGGATGAGGGGGCCACCATTTGCCGGGTGAGCGCTCCACCAATTACCGGCTGAGGGGGCAGTGAATACCGGATCTCGCCCGGGTACAATGTCTAGTCAGCCGGTATTGCTCGCCCCCTCACCCGGTGTCTGAGCAGGTGATTTTCGAATATTAGGGGGCTTTCATTTGTTTGGTGTACACTACAGGACATGCTCGTACCACTCCAGTATTGAGTTTGATGCCTCAAAGTCATTGCATAAAGAAGAAGTTTCGAAGAGAAATTAGTTGGAAAAAATACCAAACTTGCTCCTTCGAAGGAATCCCGCTAGTCTATGTGATATTCGTTGTGACTTTTCAACAAAATTCTTTCCAAAATTTCTTTTTTCTGCAAAGACTTTGAGGCACCAAACACAATACTAGAGTGCTACGAGCAAACCCCTGTCCTGTAGAGTAAGTACATCAAGCAAATGAAAGCCCTCAAATATTCGAAAATTTTGAATGAGTGACTTTTTCGAATAGTCGAAAAACCGATTTTTTAAGTGAATGACTTTCCGGATAAACTAATGTTTGGTATAAAAGACTCTCCCAGATATTCGAATAAACGAATTATTTAAATTAAGCACTTTTCCGAATAGTCGAATTATTCGGTTTTTCGGCCGCATATTCGTTAAGCCTATTTGGCAAGATTTATTTCCTGGTAAAGTATATCAAACGGATAAAAAAATTTCGATTACGCGAACAATTCGAGTAATTGACTTTTCCGAATATCAAATATACGAATAATTGACTTCTCCAAATAGGGGCTCCTCTGATAGAATCCCCCGCGATCGTTCACGGATAGAATCTTCCCGGTTTCTGGTAGTGGCCGAGAGGATACGAGCAAGGGGTTATCGCGGAACGATCGCGAGATTCTGCCAGCCTCCACTCCTGATCGTACCGGCGTCCTATCATCTATGCCCAGGTGTTTCACCCAGACGAGTGTTGCCTATCAGATCAACACGAGGTTACAGGTAATATTTTAGGTGACGTATTTTGCTCTGCTTTACAAATCTGCACATCATGAGGGCACAGGACCAGGGAAAACGATCACGGTACCATCGCGGATCGCGGTACCATCGCGGTACGAGCACGAGAATGTAAACGGATGGGTCGATTTGGTAACGCGGGAAGAGGGGGAGACGAGCACGGTACTAGCGCTAAAGATTCTCTCAGAGTCGGGCGCACCTCTGCGGACGTTCCGCCATATTCGACAGCGAATTTCTAATTTTCTCTCAAAGCATACAGGAAAATGCGCCAACAAAGCTAAAAACGGTGAGTTTTCCCCACACTCACATATAGTCTGTCTGAATGAGACTGTCCGCACACGCGGCCGGCGTGCGTGTATCGCGGCTCTCGCGAAGACACTTTCTGGACGAGTCGCCTGGCTAGCATATTGCTCAGTATTTGTCTAATATTACTGCCAACCGATTCACAGGTCCGGAAAATGCCTATGCCATGGCCGCTTAACACGCACGCCGACCGCGTGGGTGGACACTCTCATTCGGACGGACTTTACTAATAATAATGCAGCTAGAGCTTGTCTCTTCCGTAGACATCAAGCCGTGATGCTTGGAGCATACCGCTCAAGACCTTAGCACAATTTTGAAGAATCTTGGTCTAGTGGGACCAAACCACAGAGCTAGGGCCACAGAGCAGGCTTCAGCGTAAGCGGTCGGCAATCACTAACCAAAAGCTGCTCGTTAACCAACTGGCATTGGTGAATGATTTGTGCAACGCAACCGCCCGCAAGCGATCCACCACCCAACCACGATCCGTAGATTTATATTAAAACCTCTTCACAATCCGATAATAAAAGACAAAAGTATGGAGGATCCAACAAGTTTATTCTCGTCATCTTCCGAAGCACAATATTAATGAAAGAAGCAAACTCGTTTATTTTTTACAACATTATTTCGATCTGTTTTCAGTTGTGCTATACTTCAAGTTCCGGCATGGCGCCTTCAAATGATACCCTCTGCAATTCTTCCATGGTTTTCCCATCCGCATTCAACGGATGTCTCAGATAATACTGGAAATATTTGAATTTGATAAATAAACACAAATTCACGAGCGGAGGAACTCCACCCCCACTTTTATACCCACTCACTTCTCTATGTAGTGCGGCCCATTTGTTTCCATATTTCAAAGTGGCACGCATTTTTCTTATTACTTTTACGATCTAAATTACAAATAAATCATTTTCTGAAATTATGTTACTGTGATTAGTATGTGTGCCTCACACGCGCTATGGCGCTATTCATACTCCTAAACGCCAGCGCGGCACGCGCGGGAGTGGCGTTGGAGTATAAATGGTTCAACGCCGCACCCGCGCGGCACGCGTGTGACGCAAGCTCCGCCATGGCGTCGTTGCTGAGGTATTCGTAGTCTCCACAAGCGCATTGAAACTGCTCATACCCTAACGCCACGCCCACGCGTGACGCGTGGTTCCGCCCTGGCGTTGAGGAGTATGAATAGCGCATGTGAACCACCACGGAGCGTCTCACGCTTTGTACCCCACCTTTGACCTTCTGCGGAATGCTGGCTCCTTGCTGGTGTATTCCCAAGCGGCTTGGACCCATCGCTCGTCCGCCGGTCGAAGGCGCACAAAATGTTCTGGAGAGGCTCTTTTTGAGCGACTTCTGTCTGGATTCTCGCTCATTTTGATCGCGAAAAATCATGTGAAATTGCAAACACATTGGGTTCGATTTTTTCCCAAATAACCCTTTCATGTACCTAGCTTTTCCATGTTCGACTCTTCAATAAGAGTGGTGAGCCCGTAGGAAGTATCGGATTCGTGGGTGGAACGTGTGGATGTCTCGCTGGTTTCGTCGGTTTCTGAAGAAATTTTTCAAATTACTGACACTGTCATAGTAGAACTACATAGTCTGTCCGAATGAGAATGTCCGCTCACGCGGTCGCCGTGCGTGTCGAGGGACAGTCACGAATCGTCTGACACTCCTGCTAATCGATTTTCAGGTCCCATTAATATCGTTGCGACTGGAGGTCAACACGCTCGCGGACCGCGTGGGTGGACAGTCTCATTCGGACAGACCCTATGTGTCAGGACTATTTTGGGAAGCGTGTCACCCTCTTACGGTCAGGAAGTTTTAGTAGCCAGTAAGGTCGATTAAAAGCAGGTGATTATTTATTCATTTATTTATAAGTAAAATAAATAAAGGCAGCATTCAGATCCGTAAACCTTGTTGAGGTTAGTGAAGTAAACCTAATCGTAAGGTTTGTACCACAACGCTTACACAGCTGCTCTGAGGCGCTATTCATACTACTCAAAGCCAGGGGTGGCGTTAGAGCATGAATGGCCTGACGCCTCGCTTGCGCGGCACGCGCGTGACGCCCGCTCCGCCATGGCGGCAGCCGCACTAACAACTTTTCCAACGTTTTCGTTACTGATCCATCTTCAATTTCATTCAATTCCATAATAAGTATTCCAGTACTATCCTCTGCTACCATGATAGTGAACGAGTGTACAAATTTTGCTTGCTCGGCAAAATTAAGGCCCACTTTAATCCACTTCACCATGGCTTCGCCGCTGTAGTATTCAGTCTTCGCAAGCGCGTCCCGCCCGTGACGCGCGTAGAAAGTATTCATACTTCAACGCCTCTTCCGCACGTGACGCGAAGATTGTCGTCGGTTCAAATAGCCGAATATGAGGTTTATCCCGTATATCCTTGGTCTTAACGTCGGCATGGATCGTGAAGAGACTTCGCGTTCACTGTTGAAGGTTGGCGCAAACTCGGTGCCGTATGCTATAACATAGGTGCACCGAGTTTGCGCCCACTTTCAACAGTGAAGGCGAAGTCTCCTCACGATCCATGCCGATGTTACAAGTGTGATTTATCCTGAAGTTGAAGCCATGTAAAAATATTAAGGTTCCAGAATCTGCTTCTAAATACCAGCCCGTCCAATAATTTCTGTCCCGAAATTTTCAAAATTCTATAATTTTCCTTAGAAGTGTTGTAATATCAGGCAAGTGTAAGAATCTTCTAGAAGGTTCTCCAAAGTTCCACGCTAGGGGTATATAAGGCGCAGTCGCCGCGTCTAGCTACCAGTACAAGCTAAAATGGAACAAGGTCGAATTCGTACGTTCGTGTACTACGAGTGGCTGCTGGGCAACGACACGGGCACCGCGGTCGCCAATATCTGCAGAGCGTGCAAGGAGGATGCAGTGTCCCAACGCGCAGTCAGCCGCTGGTTCAATCGTTTCGAGAGCGGCGACACGAGCCTCGAGGATAGGGAGCTCAGCGGGAGGCCTTCTACGGTGGATGATGACGAAGTCCGTCGCTGTATCAAGGAGAAGCCGGAAGCCACCACCCGTGAACTGGCGACGACGCTCGGCTGCAGCAAGTCCACCATCCACAATCGACTCAACTTACTCGGCTACCACAAAGTTCTGGCCCGTTGGATCCCCCACCGTCTGACGGACGCCAACAAGCAGAGCCGCGTGGCCGTCTGCCAGTCCCTCCTCCTTCGTCCGCATCGCAAAGAGTTTCTCGAGGATCTGGTCACTGGGGATGAGAGCTGGGTCCTCTACGACAACGTCGCCCGCCGTGCCGTCTGGATCCCGCGCGGAGAAGAGCCGCCGACGACGCCTAAAGCCGACCTGCACCCGCTGAAGATCATGCTCTGCTGCTGGTGGGACACCAAGAGCATGCTGTACTTCGAGCTGCTCTCGCAAGGCAGGACGGTCACCGTCTCCATATACACCGATCAGCTCGGAAAACTAGCCGCCGCCATCCGCGAAAAGCGTCCCCGACGGGACTCGGTCCACCTGCTGGACGACAACGCGCGCCCCCACGTGGCGAAGGAGACCCAGCAGAAGTTGGCGACGCTCGGTTGAGAGACGGTTGCCCATCCGCCGTATTCCCCGGACCTCGCCCCCTCTGACTACCACTTGTTCCGCCCGCTGAAGCACCATTTGGCCGGAAGAAAATTCGCCAACTACGACAACCTCAAATCCGACATCGCGGGCTTCTTCGAGTCGCAGCCCCCGGAGTTCTGGGCGAAGGGCATCGGCGACCTGTTCAATCGATGGGCCACGGTTGTGGATAACTGTGGTGATTGTATTGCTGATTAGACTTGTTTTTCAATAAAGTTGAAAAAAATTAAAAATGGTGAAATTTTCGGACCAGAATTATTGGACAACCTGGTATTTGGGGTGGGAGCAAAATCTTGAATCTTTTCGAATAGCTCACTAGGAAACCTCGCAGGACCACCCCCACGATTTTAAAGATGATGAATGCTTTCTGGTCAATTCTGGCTCGCTCTCTCCGAATCTGGGGTGGTAGTAATTGGGGTATTAAACGCGAGTTAACAGGAGTTAAATTCGCGTTAAACGCGAGTTTAACCACACCAGATTGTAATGATAACTCTTGATAGTTAAGAGAGAACTCGCTCTAGTTTCACCCTAGCATCCCCCAGTGGTAGGCCCCTTATACACTTTCAATGAAAACGCCTCGAAAAAGCGACAATTGTAACCTTTGTTACGAAAAATAGCCTTTTCAAAACGTTTTCAGGTCTGTTTTTTCTCTGAAATTCCGACATGTGGCATCCTCGCGGTATGTTCGCGTTTACCATACTCTCGCAGAAAGCACGGAAATAGTGCTGAAATGCGAGAGAAACTGGCGCTTAACGAAAAACTCCTCCCGAGGAGTTTTTGGATGCGGTTAGCAAGATACAGTAGGAAAAGTTTTGACCATCTATACTGAGGGCAAGTACGAGTTTAACACTTAAGAGACCGCGTGTCCACACTGGGCACCCACGGCTGTTTTGCCCCTCGGACCGCGTGTCCACACTGCGCACCCACGCCATAAAACTCTTAATATTTTTCATATTTCTCTGGCGTAGAGTCTTTCTTAATTACGGATAGCTTCCTTATGATGTAACCTATTTACACTCTCAGTGGTCAAGCATTTTCAGTGTTCCTAGTAATTTTACAAGCATCTCTGGAAATGGCACTTTTCGGTTTTTCGAGCTTCTTTGGCTGGGAATAAATCGTTCCAAACTTGGCTAAGAAGGGGTATCAATGGTGCTTATCACGGAACTGATGTTCTACAGTTGATTGTCGAGATAGTAGTGCCACCTATTTGAGATAACTGAAGTAGGTCACCGTTCAAAATTTTGCTGCATTGACCTCGAGGGTTATTCGAGTTGCTGCACAAGGTTCTGTTTTTACTTCTCAATTTCCAAGAGTGGAGGGTAACTTGGGGGGAAAGGGGTGAAAACCTAGAAATAGTTCGGTGCTTAAAATTTACTGAAATTAAACTACGGGGTATGTTTGGAGGCGCTGAACAATGAAGTGGTGTATATTTCACAGTATTCTAAAGCTTCGCTGGCGTCTGTTGTTCGTTATCCGTTTGTAAACGTTTCACGTTTTGGGGCGACTTCGCTCACGTGGCCATTGGGGAGGAGGGGGTGCTGATCATGAATCTGATTCCCATTTTGAGTTTTCTGATAAAAATTCTGTCGGTCGCATCGGACAACTTGGTTAGATCAAAGTATTTGAGTCCGCCGAAAGTTCTACATGAGGTTTATTAGGGCATCACAAAGGAGAAGTTTGTTCATTTTTCAAATTTTCAATACTCCGGGTCGACCTAGCACGGCTCAATCCTAACCATTAGCTGTAACCTGAAGAAAATTCCATAAGTCGACTAACAAACGCTTATTTCGTTACCAGCCTTGTGCATGTAAAGCTGGAATAACTTCCAAAATAAAAAAAGCAGGTCCGCGAAAAAGCGGTGGATCATTGCTTCACCATGGCCTCACTCCAGATCTCTGTGGAGCGACATGCTCTCAGGTGGAGTAGAAACGGAATACCGGTTGTCTAAGTAAGAAAGCCTGCTCCGATCAAAATGGTTCCCAGCGGACCGCGTGTCTACACTGCGCACCCACGGAAACGATTAGCCGTGGAGCGCACCGGTCCGCTGTGGAAATTCGCCGTGGAGCAGGCGGTCTCTTAAGTGTTAATTAATGCAGAGGGTTAAGGAAGTCTGGTAGCACTGTTAGCCATTTTGATTCAGGACATCAGCCTATCTTTAAAACTTAAAGGTATTTCAGGGGATAGTCTTTTAACGGCTTCCGCCAGGGAAACGGGCGATGAGGGATTAAAAACAAAGCAGGGATCATTGCTGAAACACGTTGGCCGTCTTCTTTGGTGGCACTAATAAATCCCTCCCAATCAGCTGTTAATTTTTCGACGAGCGCCGACACTTCTATCCTTTTTCCTATTTGCCTTCTGAAATTCTTCCGCTCTGCTATTATCAGGTTAGTTTCATTTTCATAATTCTCCTTATAGCACAGGCTATGAGTATGTAGTAAATTATTTGTTTTCTCGCGTTTTGAAGGGGTTTCCACAACTTTTTAGTGCAAAAAAGTGAAAATTTTCAAGCCACTGATTTTCAAGTGATTTGATGCTTTAGTAATGATTAATCACCATTAGTCCGGGGCGTATCAGGCGAGTTTTGTGGTAAAGAAATGCGAACTTATTCCAAAAACCAACTGTATTTGTTCTCCTTTTTCTGCAAGATTCGAATACTCCTCTTTCATTGCCAGATCAGTGCCATCGTGGCCTCTTATTCTTTGAGGGTCCATTTTTACCTTGAAATATGTGTACAAAACCTTTTTCTTGTATGTGTACAAAACCTTTTTCTTGCACGATGCGCATATGAGTGTGTAACAGTGTTCTATATATTTTCAGCACTTACTGCGGGCGGGGGATTAGTTTCATTTTGAGAAGACGGCGAACACTTCACAAATTCTACTGCATCAATGACCGAAACCACACCATTACCCCAATCTCGGACGCAAGACTTCAGTTGCACGCTTCCATAAAAAAACACTTCAATTCTTTTTCAAGAACGAAAATAAACTATCTAGTTCACCAGCGGCGTCGGCCGGCTGACGCCGGCCTCTGCCGCTGGGGTCCGGCTACGCCGGCCCATTTGCCGGCTTCGCCGGCATCTTAAGTATAAGGCGAATGAATCGAACTCCGCTGATTCTATGTGAGATGGCGTTCGAAGTTCTCACGCTTGCCGGCCTCTGTTGCTGGAGTACGGTTGCCCCAGCCCATGAGCTGGTTTCGACGAAAACTCTCGAGGAATCAGAAATTACAAACCATTTCAAACCTTGCAAACCCTGCTAACCTCTTTTCTTATGCAGTTGCACACCGACCCCTCCTTATCTTTAAGAGGTCCTAAAGTGGTAGTTCATTTATACTCAATTCTGTCAAGATAAAGACAACCGCTGTTTGAGATTTAGGAAACGCCTCCATGACCAACCGACACCCTGCTACCTTTATTGCCAAATAAAGTGTAATGATGTTTGTGTTTTCTGGATGCATATTTTGATTAACTCACATTTCCATCGTATATAAACCCGATTAGGAAGGTTGGTGCATATAAACAGCTAAGCAGTTGAAATGAGTGGTTAAGGGGGAGGGGACGTGAAGAAAGGTGGTATACACTCTTATAGATGCACAAAACGATTTTGAAGCTCTGCGCTAACCTACTTCAGTCCCGCACACTTTCTTCGGCGTCCGGCGCAATCGCTTTGGGTCCCACACACTTTCGACGGCGTCCACCGCACTCTACCTTGGGTCCCGCACATTTCTACGGCGTCCTACGCACTTCCACTTGGGTCCCGCACACTTTCTTCGGCGTCCTACGCACTTCCACTTGGGTCCCGCACACTTTGTACGACGACCCGCGCACCTCCACTTGGGTCCCGCCCATTCCTCCGCCGTCCTCCCCACTTCCACTTGGGCCCCGCACACTCTCTTCGGCGTCCTGCGCACTCCCACTTGGGTCCCGCACACTTTCGGCGTCCTGCGCACTCCCACTTGGGTGCCGCACACATTCTTCCGCGTCTTGCGCACTCCCGCTGGGGTCCCGCCCACTTTGTGCCGCGTCCTACGCTCTTCCACTTGGGTCTCGCACACTTTCTTCGGCGTCCTGCGCTCTCCCACTTTGATCCCGCACACTTTCTATGGCGTCCGGCGCACTCTACCTTGGGTCCCGCACACTTTCTACGTCGTCCGGCGCCCTCTACCTAGGTCCCGCACACCTTTCTACGGCGTCCGGCGCATTCTACCTTGGGTCCCGCACACTTTTTCGGCGTCCTCTGCACTCCCACTTGGGTCCCACACTTTCTACGGCGTCCTAAGCACTTCCACTTGGCTCCCGCACATTTCTACGGCGTCGCCGCACTTCCACTTGGGTCCCGCACACTTTCTTCGGCGTCCTGCGCACTCCCACTTGGGTCCCGCACACTTTTTCGGCGTCCTGCGCACTCCCACTTGGGTCCCGCACACATTCTTCGGCGTCTTGCGCACTCCCACTTGGGTCCCACACACTCTCTACCGCGTCCTACGCACTTCCACTTGGGTCCCGCACACTTTCGGCGTCCTGCGCACTCCCACTTTGATCCCGCACACTTTCTATGGCGTCCGGCGCACTCTACCTTGGGTCCCGCACACTTTCTACGTCGTCCGGCGCCCTCTACCTAAGGTCCCGCACACACTTTCTACGGCGTCCGGCGCATTCTACCTTGGGTCCCGCACATTTCTACGGCGTCCTACGCACTTCCATGGGTCCCACACACTTTTTCGGCGTCCGGCGCTACTCTACCTTGGGTCCCGCACACTTTCTACGGCGTCCTACGCACTTCCATGGGTCCCACACACTTTCTATGGCGTCCGGCGCACTCTACCTTGGGTCCCGCACACTTTCTACGTCGTCCGGCGCCCTCTACCTGGGTCCCGCACACCTTCTACGGCGTCCGGCGCATTCTACCTTGGGTCCCGCACACTTTTTCGGCGTCCTCTGCACTCCCACTTGGGTCCCGCACACTTTCTACGGCGTCCTAAGCACTTCCACTTGGCTCCGCACATTTCTACTACGGCGTCCTACGCACTTCCACTTGGGTCCCCACACTTTCTTCGGCGTCCTGCGCACTCCCACTTGGGTCCCGCACTTTTTCGGCGTCTGCGCACTCCCACTTGGGTCCCGCACATTCTTCGGCGTCTTGCGCACTCCCATGGGTCCCGCACTCTCTACCGCGTCTACGCAGTCCTGCACACTTTCTTCGGCGTCCTGCGCACTCCCACTTTGATCCCGCACACTTTCTATGGCGTCCGGCGCACTCTACCTTGGGTCCCGCACACTTTCTACGTCGTCCGGCGCCCTCTACCTAAGGTCCCGCACACTTTCTACGGCGTCCGGCGCATTCTACATGGGTCCCGCACATTTCTACGGCGTCCTACGCACTTCCACTTGGGTCCCACACACTTTTTCGGCGTCCGGCGCACTCTACCTTGGGTCCCACACTTTCTACGGCGTCCTACGCACTTCCACTTGGGTCCCACACTTTCTACGGCGTTCTGCGCGCTCTGAGCCCGTACCCGTAAGGTAGCCCGTCTTGAAAGTCAAGCCGAATAAGCGGTCAAACAAACACACAGAGAAACGCACACATACATAAACACACACACGCACACAAAAATTTACCAAAATATATATAGTAGGATCATCATTCTTATAAGTTTTTAACTATCCATATCAGTTGAATGCAGGGGTCGTATTCGCCAACAACCCGCCGAGGGTAGTCGAAGGGAAGCGGAAGGGATGATACCGCGCGCGGTAGAGGAGCAGATCAACCCATCTTACGCCATGTAAGATGGAAATGCAAACTGTGTTACGTATCGATATCACTGCAAAAAGATAAAGATTCCATCGCAAAGCGGTCATTCTTCAGCTATGCGATTCGAAAAATTCCGGCGGTCGCGAGGGAAGCCAAGGGAGGTGGCGAGAGGAGCGCGCGTTTTGTACTGAAATTTCACCTCATTTACCCTTCGACTACCCGGCGGGTACCCGGCGGGTTATTGGCGAATACGACCCCAGGACATTCTTTGAATTTATGCATTACTCGCCGAGTTTCGGAATGTCTTTTTCGCACCTAGCGTTACCTTTTCAAGAACACGTTGTGAATAATTCATCCAGAAATTTTCAAATTTTCGTTCGCTCGAAATTTCCTTTGGAAAAATTTTTTGTTTTTCAAAAAAAACTTTTGTTTGAAAATATTAAAAAAAAGTTAACAAAGTTACTACAAATGCAAACTTTTGTCAGATCACACGCATTTGATTGATTGAGGCTAATGATTAACCTAACATGTCTTTTCGAGAGTGGTCCTGAAAACTCACGGAGCTCATGAAAAATTACGAGAATTAGGATTTCCAAGGAAAATTCAAAAAATTGCGTTCTGATCGTGTTTCGAACAAGCGAAATATTAGGAAGTTCCCTTTGAATGCTCTTTCTAATGAATAAAATAAATAGCATTACTTGTATAATCTTTCCGATCCCTCGTCTTTCCACCGTAAACGTCGTTCGTGTCCAAGTGTAGGAAATACCTATGCGGACGTAGGTCACGCATAATGTATGTGTAAGCAGAGGAGTGTAAGCAGAGCTTTCGTTGAACCGGCAACAAACCGTGGCACCTATGTCGCGGTTCGTAGCCGGCCAGGAGGTGGCGGTTTATTCGCGGTTAACACCCCATTTACTACCACCCCTGACATTGGATTTTGCTGCGGATGTCTCTGAACGAAGGTATAAGCGTCCTTGAAACTTCGCGAAGAAGTAGTCTTCAGGGTGTTCAGGCAAAGCAATTCGGTTTCGACTCAGAACTTTTTACGCGGGGTTATTAAGGGCCCTGAACGAGCATCTGAGGTCTGTTTGCCGCCAGATTTAGGGTTACTGTAGGTTACGGTAGGCATAATACCTTTCAACTGGCATTAACTACCCTATTATTTTGAAAATTGAAAAATGGACTTCGAATTCGTGTTAGGCGTCCCAAATGACACCCACAGAGAAATTTTGAGCCAATCCTTAGACTTTGACTGACCGTATACCCACCGTAACTTACCGTAATCTATCGAAAATCCAAAGACGGACTACTGATTGGTTTTCAGCACTCCAGAAAACCACAACACAAAAATTTTGGACCTTATCAATCAAACCATTCCGAAAATCGTCGAATATCGCGTTTAGCCTTCAAAATTTTCTCCGAATGATAATCTTTAACTGAAATATATTGAGTACTCTCGAAAAGTGCTTAATGAACATCAGATTGGTGATCAGCACCTCGAAAATACCCAATAGGGAAATTTTGAGTCAGCTCTGAAACATTTTTCTTAAAGGCAACATAGACGCTCAAAAATGATATCAATTTATGGAATGAATCGAAGGTCTGAAGCCGTTGATATTCAGGGATAACGAAAAAAACCGGAAAAAAATCGACTGAAATGAAGATATAACGGTTCGTTCTGCATTGGCCCAGAAGTGGACGAGTTGTACCGCATTGCCTGAAATAGCGGAGCTAGCGACGAATTTGTTGGGATAACGACGCTAATGTACTCGTACGGCCCTTTCTGGAAGGCTTACGACGTTAGAAGCGTAAAAAATGAGCCAAAATGACCGTAATCGGCATTGAACTTTTGTATTTTGGGGCGGAGCCCGTAGCGGTGGGCGGAGAAAGGATGATTTTAGGACTCAATACGGCTCAAATACGGTCATCCTAACTCGTTTTCAACTTTTCCAACTTCGTGAGTGCTCTTCTAGTACCCGTACGACCCCACTAATGTAGTTATTTCAACAGCTTTTGCGAGCGTGTATGCTGCCTTTAAGCGCTTTCTTACCCATACACTTCAATAAAAAAGGCGCACAGCAAACAACTAGAGGCCTCTGATCTTTCCGAATCTGTAACTCACTGATCTCCATCGTTTTCTTTTGAGAATGGAGAAGTCGACCTAGTATTCAAGCAGGGCTGTGCTGAACTCTTTTTCAAGATTTTCGGAAACGGAAACGGAAGAAAAATGGCCAAAAAACGCCGGAAACGGAAATCCGGAAACGGAAACGGAAGAGACCAAAAAAATAGGGTTTTATCATTCTCACGCCTCGCTGCTGCTCATTGCCCGCAGCTCTCAGTCAACAACCAATGATTTCAGTCAGTAAACTAACACTCATTCTAAATAAAGTCATTGCAAGGCATTCAACGATTTCGAAGTCTCGCTTCTGAAATTCCGAAAAGACAACCTCAAAAAATACTTGTTACATGCAGCCTCCCTTCAGGGGTGTGGGGTAATCGCAGTATGCCGACTGCAGTTTGCTGGCCTCCTTGGAGTTCGCCGTTGCCGGTTGCCGAATTTTTATTTTTCGTTGCAGCACAACTCTGGTGTACAGCCTGTCCTCCAGAAAGCAGTCCACGCGACACCAGGTGTCCTTCAAGGCTGATCTGAAGTAAATTTTCAGATAATCAGCAACTACTTTCTCTTCTTTCGAACCATATTTGCCTATTGGAGTGGCTATCAAACTATTGGATTCGAAAAGTAAAAAAACCTTACGGCGAGGTGGGAAATTTCTCTTATGATCTGCCTCAAACGAGCCTCGCCGCTGGCCGTGGTCACCTCCAACTGTCTCCGCCGAGACCCCTTCCTGGAAGACAGGCTGCACGTGCAAAACAAAAACTATCTCGATTTTTGTTGCTGCCGTGGCGGCCAACAAGCGAAGAAGTGAAATCAAGAGAAGCTTCACGAAATCATAGAATCTGAGAGAGAAACCCAAATATTTCCAAAAAGAGATCCTCAAAAGGCGTTCAGATTCCAGCCACGCCCATTTCGTGTCATCGTTTTTGAGGGTTCCAATCTCAGGCCCCCAAACTTCGTGAATGATCTCATCTAATCTAAGCTAAGATATTTGCTTGAATACGAAGAGGTGAGTTTCAGCGTCTCATGAAACCTCCGGAAATCCTTGCCTAGACCCATTATCATAGATGGTGTTGCCTTAATTTATTCCGTTTCCGGGCCCAAAAACCCGGAAACGGAAGCGGAACGGAACAGCCTGAAAACACCGGAAATACGGAAACGGAATCGGAAACGGAACAGTTCCGCACAGCTCTGTAAGCGCTGCATTGCCATGCCTTCGCTTCAAAGTGGTCCGATTTCAATTTTGAAGTGGTTTCTGAATTGCTTTCGTTCAGTCCCATACGACAGTGTTACAGAACAGATTCGACTTTCGTGAAGTGAAAATCGAAAATGCACATTTGCACCACAAAATCCTCATTATGGAATGGACATAGGACCATGATAGCAGAAATCTTTCTATGCTTTTGGCCTGTTGTCGATGTGAATTTTAGAAGGAAACACACATCTCAACAGCATGTCGGAGTCGAAAAGACTACACGTACCATTGCATTTGCCCTCACTAAGAGGATTACGAAAACGTTCTCAAAACTCATTTCGTCAATCTTAAAGCGAGATGTGGCGATGTAGCGCTTTCTCTGGAGAAATATTGCCGCGACTCTTTCACTACTGCCCCCGCGAGTCCCAGCGACCCTGGAATTTTCAGCGACTTTGCCGTGACTTCCTGCGTAGGTCACGCTTCCGCGACTTCTCGGAACTCTGTCTCGAACTTACCGCAATTTGGTCAATGAAGAATCGTCCGAGGTTCTACCTCCCCATATTCGCGCGACTCCTCCGGCAGGCGCATAGCCCCGAGGAGTTGCAGCGGAATCGCGGCAGAGTTGTAATCGCAATTTTTTACAAAAACCTGTGCGCTACTGTGTATTTTCATGAAATCTCTGCTACACTGTGCTCAATCAAGCTCACCCAGAAAACTCTTGCAATGCAACGCATAAATACCCCTCGCAGTCTAGCACAGATTCGAAAGAAAAGAATCTGCGGAGAAGGTTATGTCACACTCCTCCAGCGGATTGGTGAACTGTTTGGGGGTAGACTTCGATGTCCTGCTCAATTCTTGAGCTCATCCCAGAAAGCTGTCTCCAGAAAGTGATGAATGCACAGTTGAAGAAATAGGCACGAATCAAGCCAAATATATGCAGTAGAACAGCACTCAGAACTGATCGTTCTCTCCCAGGCAAACTGGGGCGTCGACAACAGGTTGATCCGCCCACCATGACTCACCGCTGGCCAATGCGCCCATATTCGGCGGGGCCGTGGCCGTCAGGCTGTGATCTGTCGATGCCGAGCTGTTGTCACAGAAATTACAGCCGCGAGTTATGATCTCGTCAATGTCGAGCTGCTGCACAGCTAGCGCTCTACATACAAGGGAAGCATAAGACGCATTTTTCAGGCATGCTGCAAAATAATGAGGAGCAGCTGGTTCAATTATCCGCTTTAAGGTACATTGGCGGCGCCCATCGCGAGGTCCTGGGCTCTATCCGCCGGTGGTTACCCCATTGAGGCTGCGCGACCAGCCGCAACGTATTTCTCTGTGCCGGCCGCGACTCGTGTCCAGGGTAATGTGGTTACTAATCTAACCGCAAGGTGGGGTCGTCTCACCTGTTTTGATCAATATTTCTGCAGCTGAATTACCTACTATTCAGATTCACGGAGAGGCGTAGTCTGCCAGCAGTACGCTGACGATCTGAAATTTTATCATCGAATTGATACCATGCGTTTCCGATTGCAACAAAGTTCAAGAGATGCGATTTCAGCCGTAATGCAGTGGTCAGAGAGTCTGGCAGTTACCTTTGGCTCCCCATAAACCATGCATTTGCGGCTGACTTAGCCCAAAGGTTGAGGCCAGTTACGTTATGCAGAATAATCTTATCAGTCGTGTGAAATCAGTAAAGATCTAGGATTCCTATACAACCACAAACTGATTTCTGGTCCAATCACATTTCGAATATCCAGAGGAAAGCATACCTCCGTACCTTTCATTTGTTCAAGGCGCTGTCCACTACAAGCGTCACCACGCTATTGGAGGCCTACAAACTTATGTAAGACCGATCGTGGAGGTGCGGGACAACAGTTTTTAATCCATGCAAAAGAAAGCATATTGAGGCTATAGAGAAATGTCGCAAAACGATTTCACCAGGAAACTTTCTTATTAGGAAAGGTGTGGATAGTGCGTAGCCAAATCCCAACATTTAAGGCACGAAATCGTTCATATTTGGGCTTCCTTCGCTACAGTCAAGAAGGAAGGTCTTTGATGTTTCAATGGTTCACAAACTTTTGAAGCTCAGAGTGAAAATCCCCTTCGCACAATTTTTTCCAACTCACGCGGTCGAGGACAAGAGGACCTCGTTATAAAATAAGAATTCCAAGGCGGAAATCTAACTACACCGCGCACTCCTTTAGCACCAGGGCCGCCTTGGCATACAATGCGCTCATGAGTAAAAATACGACCACCATGGATCTCAGGCTCTAAGCGTTTTGCTAAAATAAAGCTACCTAATAGTGGAGTGACTTGATGCGTGAGCCAATTTTGAGAGAAAGCCTATTTCCTACTGACTCCTTTGAACTTGTTTGTTGTGCCTCAAGTAATTATATTTATAATTATACGATTGTCTTAAACGTCTTAATAAATCAAGTCAAATCAAATCTAGGTGAAACAGTTCTGCAGGATGTGAACTGGTGCTGGGGTTAGGCCGCTAAGCGCGTCACATCGAGTTGTCCAACAGCCCTGACAACAGGCGGACGTCACTGGGCAACGGGCAGGTCTCAGGTACAATACGCGCAATTTGACTTGTCAACAGGGAGCGGTTCATGAGATGACTACTAATCAACCTGTTGCCGACGCCCGAGTTTGCCTGAGCTTGTTTCCCATTGACACGAAAGCGAGGTCAATGACTACCGCTGCATACGTGGACAGTGGGGTGTGACAGTCGGGTGTCACCTCAGAACGACAGGCCGACGTGGCTATTTTCCGTTCACTATCTCGCCTAGTTTCGACTGCAGGTGGTCGCTGCGGCTATGCGAGGGACAATGTTCCTTTCATCGCGCGTACGGAAAGCAGCTCTAATTGTGATCGCTTCGGTGGAAACGTCCAACATCGCTGGGTCGCGGCGACGAAACTGTTTTACCGCTTCGCTGCTGGAGGAGCGATTCTCGATGGTCGCCGATCGGGTCGCTCCATCGCTGCCATTATGGCAGCGATGGAGCGATTACCAGCGAATGACACGTTTTGCCCTAGTGAATATTGACCTTCACATGACAAGATCAGTGTTTCGCGCCCGACGAGTCGTAACGAGGAAAAATTATTGATAACAACCAACCATTATTTTCACTGATTGATTGAATTTCTTCGATCACCCGTGAGGCTATGCGCTATGAACAGAGTCGCTGACTTGCTGCAAGGCGTACTGCTGCTGCAGTGAGTTTTGAAATCAAGGTGTGATGAAACAGCAGCGATGCAGTCAAAACTAGGGCTCACACACACACACACACACACACACACACACACACACACACACACACACACACACACACACACACACACACACACACACACACACACACACACACGCACACACACACACACACACACACACACACACACACACACACACACACACACACACACACACACACACACACACACACGCACACACACACACACACACACACACACACACACACACACACACACACACACACACACACACACTTATTACCCAAGTTGAGCCGGTTTCCCCACTCTGTTGTTGCAATGGGCCTTGATTTCTGGTGAAAGTTGAAATGCGGCTTTAAATTGTGGCTGCCTTCAAAGATTTTTTATCTTTACACCATTTTCTAGCAAACTCAGCTCTGTCATTAAGTCATCCTTCATTTCAGCTAATGATCTCGAAATCGGAGATATTATTGACCACCGCTTTAAAGACCGCTGTGATTATTGTTCAACTTTGAAAAAGCAGGACAAAGTGTTTGCAGAATTGACCATTTCATTCTTCCTGTCCCACTTATTACCATCAGCCAACCAACCGACGATAAGTGGGGCTATATACACGAGTTCTCCATTGGTTCATACTCCATAGGCTAACTGGGGCGCGACAACAGGTTCATCCGCCCACCATGAGTCACCGCGGGTGGCCAGCAATGCGCCGATATTCGGCGGGGCCCTGGCCGCGAATTATGATCCTCGTCGTTGTCGAGCTGCTGTTGCAGCCAGCGCTCTAGATACCACGGAAGTGTATACGACGCATTTTTCAGGCGTTCCAAGCGAATGATGACAGCGCAGTCGGTTTAATTACCCAAGTTTGCGGTAATTTGACCCCGCCCAGCATGTGGAGGTCCTGCCCACCAGTGGTGACCACAGTAGAGGCGGGGCGACCGACCGCGAAGCGAAGTTTCTCGCGGTGCCGACCGCGACGCATGTCGGTGTAAAGTAGTTCCCAAGCCAGATGAAACAGTCCTGTAGGATCTGAACTGCTGCTAAATCAGGCCGCTAAATGCGATGCATTGAGTTATCAACAGCCCTACATAACAGGAGGACGTCGCTGGGCAACGGGCAGGTCTCAGGCTGACAATACGCACGATTTTACTTGTCAACAGGGAGCGGTTGATGAGATGACAACTTATCAACCTCGTTGTCGACGCCAGTTTGCCTGAGTCTAAATAAGGTTGCTTTTGCGCTAAAGCTTGGTATGACTTGGTTTTGTAATCTTAGAATCCTATGCAGTAATCGGTATGCCTCTGGTGCTGCGTTTTTTGCAATTTCGGCACTTCCTAAAGGGTTGACTTAATCGGTTGGCAAATTGTCGCCTGACGCGGTCATTCTGCATCTTCACCGAGGTGTGCTGGGTCCTAGTAGTCAGCCGTGTCCATTTTTCACGGTCTTCAGCCACAATTTGAGCACATTCCATCCAGCTGTCACTATTCAGTTTCCTGCGAAACGAAACATCGCGCCTGAACTGTCTTTCGATGCCGAGTGACTTAAAATCCTCTTCAACCACATCCGTTCAGAACTTTCGCCTACGCCCAGGTGGCCGTTTCCCCGACAGGATTCAGAAGCATTCTTAAAGCGTGTTGTACGAGACGATCCGGCGTTCTTCTTGTATATGCCCGAGCAGTCGAAGTCGACTTTCCATTGCTGCTTGAGATGGCGTTAGGAGATGCTACACTTCCTCGTGTCAAGCGTTGATGTACTGCGTCGATATATCCTTGCAAAGGTCTTCGTTATGGCATACACGCGACCAGAAATATCCAAGCAAACGCCTTAAAAGCTTCCTCTCCGTGCAATCCAATCTTTCCATCTGCGTCTTCGGTGCTACCCCACGTCTCCGATCCGTACATTATGATAGGGCGAATAGCGGATAGGTAGACGCGCAACTTGACTTCCTTCGCGATGGTGGTAGACCACAAACACCTGGTTAGAGAATTAATGCAGACGTAGCTGCACATCGTTGTCGAACATCCGCTGCATAACTACCATCGTTCTTCAGCAAACAGCCCAAATAACATAAATCGTCCACCAGTTCGATACGTTGTCCGTCCACACAAACTCCCATTGAAAGCCTCTGAGAGACCCACACATCTGCTTGCATTTGTCGGGACGAAGACGAAGTCCATAGGCTGCGGCATACTTCGAAACGAGGTTCACAATCCTTTCGCAGTTTTGCGTTGTTTTCAGCGAATAACACAATGTCGTCGGCGTACCCAGGTCGACAAGGAGCGTCCTGATGGCGTTAGGATCACGTTCGCAGGAAACTGTTCTGCAACTCTACGCATGATTTCATCAACGGCGAAGTTGAAAAGAAAAGGTCCTGCAACGGCCTCTTGCGTCTTACTCCTGTTTTCACTCTCGAAAGCTGACGTAAATCCGACAGGTGTACGAACTGCTGCTGTTGTTCCTTTGTTCATGTCCTCGATTAACCGAACATACTTCTCCGGGTCTCCATCTGCTCGCAGAGCATTGAGCAATCGATCACGATGAGGAGATTCGAACGCGGCCCAAAGTGCCCAAAAAAGCAAGCTGTAATGACTTCGAATACCGCTGCCACGATTTAATTACTCTTCTCACGACGAACACTTGGTCAATGGTCGATCTTCAAGGTCGAAAACCGGCTTGGTCGTTTTTTCATGATCTTGATAAGTCGCTCGGAGAATGATACGTTCTAAAACCTTGTACTTGACACGAAGTAGAGAGATTCCTCCAGTAGTTCTTAGATCCGTGACGGATAGCTTCTGTGAAGAGGCATGATGATCGCATGTCTCCACGAATCGGGTATCCTTTCGCTCATCCATATGGCACGGATGGTGTTGGTCATTTCACGAATCCCAGACGGAGGAAGAGCTTTCAGCATTTCAGCAGTGATGTTGTCATCTCCACCTGCCTTTCCATTCTTCATTTTCCGGACACAATCCAAAACTTCAGACTCAGTCGGCGGTTCCTCACTGACATCGTAATGTGCTCTCTGAACATGCGGGAGCTCAGGTACTGATGGCGCTGGACGATTCAGTAGTGAACTGAAGTAATCCTTCCATATTGGCAGCGTCGCATCACCAACTGCAACTCCATTGGTAGTGTTCAAGACAGGAGAACATCTCTTCATCTTCCCGCTATACTGTCGCAGCAACGTGTAGGCTTTCCTCGGATTCTTCTCCTCCCAAGCCTTCTCGAACTCCTTAGCTCTACACGTCCACTCGTTCGCGGTCACTTTGAAGCTGCCGACGCACCTTCCTCCTCAGACGCTTCTCCTCCACGAAGTTTCCTGCAGTTCGGAGAGCACATACTCTGTTGTAGGTAGATGTTGTTTCTTCTGAGACGTAGGCGAACTTCTTCTTAGGCTGTACAACCGGGAGTGCCTCCTTCGAAGCGTCCTGGATGCATTTGACAAAAGAATCCGCGTCGCAAAGTTTCTTCTTAGTCCGTACTCCGATGTGAATAGAAACGCGTTGTCGAAAATTCCTTCTGCACTCTTCATCTCTGAGACTTGTCATGTCAATCCTCTGGAGAGGCTGAGCCCCTCGCTTCCTCTTATGAATCCTCGCAGTGAAGTTCAACAGAACAGGACGGTGATCCGAATCGAATGCGACATCCCACACAGCTCTAGATCTTCGAATGTCCGATACTGGAATATTCCTCGTCAGGACATAGTCAAGCTGTAGTTTCAAGGTTGTCATCTTCCGCTTCCGCTGCTCTTCTGGAGATAGCTGGGTTGGTCCCTGCCACGTAAGCTGATGGCGGCGATGATTCCTCTTGAATGTCGATGCAATAATCAGACCACTGCGTTCACAAAAGTCGACAAGGCGGTAGCCATTGTCCGATGTTTGCTCCACTGGGTAGAACCATTTACCGAGTACTTCGGATTCCTGATCAAGTCCCATCTTCGCATTTGCGTCAATCCCCACGACAACAGCATGTTGACAAGGTATCCTGGCCAGCAACGTATTGAGTTCCTCATAAAACGCATCCTTCGAATTGTCTTCGGCGGTTTCAGTGGGCGCATGAGCACTCACTATCCACAGATTGAATCCTCTGTGATCCCGCAGTCGTACGAATGCATTCCGACACGACGTTGAGCCGAACTCCTTGACCATACCATTGAAATCCTTCCTTACAGCTATTGCACAGCCTCCCACTCTCCTATCGTCAGCGTTGCCGCAGTAGATGGTGTACTCTCCGACGCTGATGACGGGTCTATCTCTGAGGCGGGTTTCCTGCAAAGCAGCAAACGGTGCATGGAAATAGCTCAGAAGTCTGATAGCGCAGTTTTTTGGATATCACTCGACAGCGATCGACAGTTCAGGGTGGCGAAATTGTGGCTTGTGGCCAAAGACTCCATGACTCCTAGGTACGGATCCTGGGTGTTATGGACCAGAGGCCTTAGTGTGCCGGACGGCGACACCTTTATGCAATGTGCGGGATACTTTCGCGATATAGTTGTGCACGCTATATCGCTCGAACGTTCCTGTGTACACTCAAACGTCTGCTGGGTTCGGTAGAAGCAGGGGCACCAACGAGCAGGTACCAACAGACTTGTATACACACCCCCAACGAAGTACGAAGTATAACACCGCGATGGAGCATAGGTCAGAAATTCCGTCTCAGTCCGAAGTCGAGGACTTCTCGTGGTCATGTTGCTTGCATTCAAGCTTTTGAGGAATCACCGATTCATCTGCTGCCGCTCATGTTATTGGACATCGCAGCCCCAAATACGAAAAGCACACAGACCGTAGTCTGTCGATTCTTCCCCGTCCTCATCATCATCATCATCCTCTCCTTCATCTTCATCGTCATCAGTCGTTGATGAAATAGACTCTCCCACTGATGTAGTCGGCTCACTTCTTGTTTCATTACAGGTTAGGCCGGAGTAGTAGGACGAGATTTCCGAAAACGCTCTGAAAAGTAGTTGATGATTATGTGAGACGCGTCACACGCACGTCGCAGCGCAGACAACATAAAGTATGAACGGACCCATTCAAGACATCAATTTCATCATCTGAGCACTGAAATGTAACATATTCACTGACTTTCAAACGATGCTTTGGCTAAAAGGACATCCGTTTTGTGGAAGACAATCCAAGAATAGGCGGAGCTAATTGGCGAGCGTTCGGGAAGCGTGTCAACGGAGCCGCTGACTCCGCCCACACCAGATTCTCGGGTGTCAGAGACGCTGCGTAGAGTTATTACCCGAGCTTGATCATCATCGCCACCGCTGGAAGGCATATCCACCTTCTCTGCCAACAACAAACTAGACAATGATTGGTGCCTACCAGAACCTCAGCTGATTTGAGGTATTCTGAGATGTGATATAAGTGATAAAATCGATGATGGTTGGAAGCATTTCCTGCACGTTTAGGCCCCCGTCATAGTAGGCCGAAAAACCGGCCGTCCTAGTCCCACCCGGCCGATATCTATGAGACACACGCAGGACTGGAAGAAATGAAGTGATAAAAATCAACCTCAGCTGATAAAATTCCACCTTCTCTATGTCGATCTTGGTCGTATCAGGTGGACTTTTATCATCCCAGACGGTTTTTATCAGTTGGGGTCAAACTTTATCATATCATAGGACGATTTTTATCATTCGATGATGTTTTTTATCACTTCATTTCTTCCCGTTTTGCGTGCTTCTCGTACCTATCGACCAGGTGGGACTAGAACGGCCGTGTTCGGCCGACTATGACGGGGGCCTTAAATAAAGAAAACACTTCTGAAAAAATCCTATATATAAAGAATCGCAAGGGCAAGAAAAATAATGTTGACTATGGGGCTATATGGGGCTACGAGCGTTCAGCACAGCGCCTGCATGGTGGTGGGGCAGCTTCGAAGAGGAGCCGATTGGGGGGCGCTGGTCCGCGCCTTCACCACTGCTTCGTGCTGCTTTTTTGCTTTCTTTTTTTTTCGATTTTTGTGTTTAAGTGCATTTTCATTTTGTATTTAAGTGCATTTTCATTGTGAATGCTGTCGAATCCTAGGAGAAATTTTCGAATCAAAAGGTTCTCCTCAGGCGTCAAAAATGGTAATTTCGGAGAGCATTTTTCAATGAAACCCCTTTATAAACCCCCATCAAATCTGGTACCTAGAGATGGGGAGTGCTATGAACAACCCCAAATCAGCAACCAAATTGAGGCAAGTGTCGAATTCTGAGAGAAAATTTCGGATCAAAAGACCCCCTCAGGCGTCGAAAAAGTGAATTTTCGAGAGCGTTTTTCAGTGAAAGCCCTTTTCAAACCTCCATCAAACCTGGTACCTAGAGATGGGGAGTGCTATGAACAATCCCAAATCAGAAACCAAATCGAGGCAAGTTTCGAATCCTAGGAGAAATTTTCGAATCAAAAGGTTCCCCTCAGGCGTCGAAAAGGGTAATTTCGGAGAGCATTTTTCAATGAAACGTTTCATAAACCCCCATCAAACCTGGTACCTGGAGATGGGGAGTGCTATGAACAATCCCAAATCAGAAACCAAATCGAGGCAAGTTTCGAACCCTAAGAGAAAACGCGTGGTGATTGGAGGTGGGCCGGCGGAGCCGGCCTATCGTTCAGCGAAGCCGAACGAATACTACGCGTGGTGAATGGAGGTGGGGCGGCGAAGCCGGCCCATAATACGTCGAAGCCGAACGAATACTATACTGAGGGTAGCAGGCGAAGTCGGCCCATCGTTTGGCGGAGCCAAACGAATACTACGCAATGGAGGTGGGTCGGCGAAGCCGGCCCATGATACGTCGAAGCCGAACGAATACTACACGGAGGGTAGCAGGCGAAGCCGGCCCATCGTTCGGCGAAGCCGAACAAATACTACGCTCAGATGAAGTGCTATGAACAATCCCAAATCAGGAACCGGAAAAAAGGTAAGTCTGAAACTGGAGAAAATTTTTGGATCAAAAGGTCCCTCTACGAGCGTCAGAAAGTGCAATTTCAGCAAGAGTGAGCCTCACAGCGCCTTCACCACTGGTACCTAGAGATTGCTGAGTGCAAGTGAACAATCAGAAACCAAATCGAGGCAAGTTTCGAATCCTAGGAGAAATTTCGAATCAAAAGGTCCCCTCAGGGCGTCAAAAGGGGTAATTTCGGAGAGCATTTTTCAGTGAAACCCCTTTTCAAACCCCGATCAAACCTGGTACCTGGAGATGGGGAGTGCTATGAACAATCCCAAATCAGAAACCAAATCGAGGCAAGTCTCGAATCCTGAGAGAAAATTTCGGATCAAAAGGTCCCCCTCAGGCGTCGAAAAAGTGAATTTTGGAGAGCGTTTTTCAGTGAAACCCCTTTTCAAACCTCCATCAAACCTGGTTCCTAGAGAAGGGGAGTGCTATGAACAACCCCAAATCAGAAACCAAATCGAGGCAAGTCTCGAATCCTAGGAGAAATTTTCGAATCAAAAGGTTCCCCTCAGGCGTCAAAAAGGGTAATTTCTGAGAGCATTTTAAAATGAAACGTTTCATAAACCCCATCAAACCTGGTACCTAGAGATGGGAGTGCTATGAACAATCCCAAATCAGAAACCAAATCGAGGCCGGCCTCTCGTTCAGCGAAGCCGAACGAATACTACGCGTGGTGAATGGAGGTGGGTCGGCGAAGCCACCAATACGTCGAAGCCGAACGAATACTATACTGAGGGTAGCAGGCGAAGTCGGCCCATCGTTTGGCGGAGCCAAACGAATACTACGCAATGGAGGTGGGTCGGCGAAGTCGAAGCCGAGCGAATACTATACGGAGGGTAGCAGGCGAAGTCGGCCCATCTTTTGGCGGAGCCAAACGAATACTACGCATGGTGATTGGAGGTGGGTCGGCGAAGCCGGCCCATTGTTCGGCGAAGCCGAACAAATACTACACAAAGGGTGGCCTGCGAAGCCGGCCCATCGTTCGGCGGAGCCGAATCCTATATATAAAGAATCGCAAGGGCAAGAAAAATAATGTTGACTATGGGGCTATATGGGGCTACGAGCGTTCAGCACAGCGCCTGCATGGTGGTGGGGCAGCTTCGAAGAGGAGCCGATTGGGGCGCGTTATTCAGCGCCTTCGCCACTGCTTCGTCCTGCTTTTTGCCGATCTTTGTGTTTAAGTGCATTTTCATTTTGTATTTAAGTGCATTTTCATTGTGAATGCTGTCGAATCCTAGGAGAAATTTTCGAATCAAAAGGTTCTCCTCAGGCGTCAAAAATGGTAATTTCGGAGAGCATTTTTCAATGAAACCCCTTTATAAACCCCCATCAAATCTGGTACCTAGAGATGGGGAGTGCTATGAACAATCCCAAGGCAGAAACCAAATTGAGGCAAGTCTCGAATTCTGAGAGAAAATTTCGGATCAAAAGACCCCCCTCAGGCGTCGAAAAAGTGAATTTTCGAGAGCGTTTTTCAGTGAAAGCCCTTTTCAAACCTCCATCAAACCTGGTACCTAGAGATGGGGAGTGCTATGAACAATCCCAAATCAGAAACCAAATCGAGGCAAGTTTCGAATCCTAGGAGAAATTTTCGAATCAAAAGGTTCCCCTCAGGCGTCAAAAAGGGTAATTTCGGAGAGCATTTTTCAATGAAACGTTTCATAAACCCCCATCAAACCTGGTACCTGGAGATGGGGAGTGCTATGAACAATCCCAAATCAGAAACCAAATCGAGGCAAGTTTCGAACCCTAAGAGAAAACGCGTGGTGATTGGAGGTGGGCCGGCGGAGCCGGCCTATCGTTCAGCGAAGCCGAACGAATACTACGCGTGGTGAATGGAGGTGGGTCGGCGAAGCCGGCCCATGATACGTCGAAGCCGAACGAATACTATACTGAGGGTAGCAGGCGAAGTCGGCCCATCGTTTGGCGGAGCCAAACGAATACTACGCAATGGAGGTGGGTCGGCGAAGCCGGCCCATGATACGTCGAAGCCGAACGAATACTATACGGAGGGTAGCAGGCGAAGTCGGCCCATCGTTTGGCGGAGCCAAACGAATACTACGCGAGGTGATTGAGGTGGTTCGGCGAAGCCGGCCCATCGTTCGGCGAAGCCGAACAAATACTACACAAAGGGTGGCCTGCGAAGCCGGCCCATCGTTCGGCGGAGCCGAATTAATACTACGAGTGGTGAATGGAGGTTGGTCGCCGAAGCCGAACGAATACTACGCGTGATGATTGGAGGTGGGTCGGCGAAGCCGGCCCATCGTTTGGCGGAGCCAAACGAATACTACGCTTGGTGATTGGAGGTGGGTCGGCGAAGCGGGCCCATCGTTCGGCGAAGCCGAACGAATACTACGCGTGGTGATTTAAGGTGGGTCAGCGAAGCCGAACGAATACTATGCGTGGTGATTGGAGGTGGGTAGGCGAAGCCGGCCCATCGTTCGGCGAAGCCGAACGAATACTACGCGGAGGGTGGCCGGCGAAGCCGGCCCATCGTTCGGCGAAGCCGAACGAATACTACGCGTGGTGATTGGAGGTGGGTCGGCGAAGCCGGCCCATCGTTCGGCGGAGCCGAATGAATATTACGCGTGGTGATTGGAGGTGGGTCGACGAAGCCGGCCCATCGTTCGGCGAAGCCGAACGAATACTACACGCGTGGTGAATGGAGGTGGGTCGGCGAAGCCGGCCCATGATACGTCGAAGCCGAACGAGTACTATACGGAGGGGGCCCATCATTTGGCGGAGCCGAATGAATCCTACGCTTGGTGAAGGGAGGTCGGCGAAGCCGAACGAATACTACGCGTGGTGATTGGAGGTGGGTCGGCGAAGCCGGCCCATCGTTTGGCGGGGCCGAATGAATACTACGCGTGGTGATTGGAGGTGGGTCAGCGAAGCGGGCCCAGCGGCTGGCAAAGCCGAACGAAGAATACGCGTGGGGAATGGAGGTGGGTCGGCGAAGCTGGCCCATCGTTCGGCGAAGCCGAACGAATACTATGCGTGGTGATTGGAGGTGGGTAGGCG